>QQSS02055545.1:11822-53328 GCA_003687565.2 Craspedacusta sowerbii
TGAATCAAGATATAAAAGGAGGCAAGAAGTGAATCAAAATATAAAAGGAGGCAAGAAGTGAATCAAAACATAAAAGGAGGCAAGAAGTGAATCAAAACATAAAAGGAGGCAAGAAGTGAATCAAGATATAAAAGGAGGCAAGAAGTGAATCAAAATATAAAAGGAGGCAAGAAGTGAATCAAAACATAAAAGGGGGCAAGAAGTGAATCAAAACATAAAAGGAGGCATAAAGATAATAAAGACATAAAAGAAGGCAAGACGTGTATCAAAATATAAAAGTAGGCAAGAGTTGCTTCAGGACGAGAAGAAGCGCACACCCAGGAACGCAGCATAAACCCCACCACGAAGTATGCAAGAGCCTGTCGGTCTTAGATGCTAAGTAAACGGCGAAACACTACCATAACCACTGTGGAATGCGACTTTCACATGCTTTCTAACTCAAATCTGAAAGGAGAACCCTAGAAAGCAGTTCCAAGAAACCAGCACAATAAAATAACCAGTACAGAAATTGCCCTGCGAGTCAAACAGAGATGTGAATCACAAAAAAGACGCAAAGTTACACAGGACGCGCACCAAATCTGCATAGGTTGCCACCTCTTACTTTCATTACATACATACATGGAGCACACTAACATGGAGCCCACAAATAGCGCAGAATAATATAACGAATTACCTATTTTCTAGTGGAGGCTGTAACTTGCTGGTAAACAATTGCGGAGGGTAGGAGTAAACAAAATCATCCTACATAGAAATACGGATATTTGCAACGCAAGAAATGTCGTGGGTAGCAGGCAACGGTCATAAAACATAAGAACCACTTCGACAGAGAATATGCTTTTCATGTTGAGCCACTTTGGAATTAAACTAACTGATCTTTACACAAAACACGGCCAAGGATATCCGAAAACGAACGAATGAGCCAGGATAAACATAACACAATCTCTGTATAATTTTTATGGCAGCAAAGAAATAGCCCAATACAAGCATATCCCTTTTAAAAAAAGATTATTAATTCATAAAATGCAATTTATTAAAAATATAACTTTATTCGAAACTAAGAAATCAATAATATTATATTTTAAACAACATTAATTTACATAAAAAAATAAGATCATTAGCATTAGCATAGTCATCACATCCGGGGCGATATTAAGCACAATAAGTAGAAAATAGAGTCCACACAAGTGTAACTTACACATCCACCCATGCTCGTAAGCAGCTGGTCAGAATCAATAAACTGCAGTATTTCTGTTTTGTTAACAAATCTGAAGAAAAAGGTCAACCTGAGCGTCAAAAAGGACAAAAGCCACACATGAAATAGAATAAGCATAAAACAGCAACAAAAACAACAACCACAACAACAACAACAACAACAATAGTAAAAATAATAATAATAATAATAATAACAATAATGATAATAATAATAATAATAATATACTACTTACAAACTATCATAATAATAATAATATATAATAATAATTCCAAAACTAATAACCTACTGGAAAAAATTAAAAAATAATAAAACGAACGCGAAAAATAAGGAGACGCTCAATTTAAGAACCAAAAGGGCTCAAAATATACCCCTCTATCCACCCCCACCCCCCCAATTCTCTGCAATCAATGGACGCTGGTCAATCACATACATTCACTTAGAAGGACAAGTTACACGGCGTCATGTCGATACTAGTGTTTGGCATACTTAACATAGCTGATCATTACCACTAAAACAAGCATCAACAAGAACCACCGCAAAGTAAAAAATCACCGCCCTCAGAGAAAGGAAGTCACCATATTTGAACATACTGGCGACTTATAATTATCGGCATCAGCAACTGCATGGTAGCCTAGGTGTAAATCGGCATTGGACCTGGTTTAAAGGGCGCCTGTTTCCATTGAACATGACAGGCATGCTTCTGACGCTTACAGCTCGGATGCAAGAAGGACGGAAAGCGTATTAACACGCTAGCATCAAAAGCAACGCAAACGCACTAAAATATTTTTGATCAAAAGATAATACGGTAGTTTCAGGGACAAGCTCTACCAGCAACGATTATCAACGCTAAAAAAAAACATCACATTGATCCCACCTGCCATACAAAGAAGATTGCTTTAACTTGAAAACTTATTGGAGATTTAGAATCCCACCTTTAAGCATGCGCGCGCTCGTCCGAGACGCACAAATTTGGCGTGAGCGACAGTAAGAGACTACAGGATGGTAGTCAGCAACGTTCCCTTACAGAACATTCACAACAGCAAAACCACGTTACGAAGCGCTGCCATAATCGAACATCTTGTAAAAAATTAGTAAAAAAAGGTTTCATCCTCTATTAACTACATCAGATAACTTATATTCTCGACTAAAATCTCAAATAATAGAAACAACACTAACTTTATTTTTGAAATGCCCTCCGTACTCAGCCAAGTCTTAACAATTTTCCATGCAGCTAAAAGATGAAAAGGTAGAAGGAGCGCTGCACCTAACCCCGGTCATCAGGCACAATACCGAACCAGAATGGCAAGTCCAGTCCTTGGACCTGCTCGAACAAAGCATCACATGATCAAAAATACCTGCATACGGAATTTCAAGGCGAAGGCCCACAGAAACTACCAGACCAAAATTCATCCGACAAATACTTGTTCTATGCTTTTATGCTCGGTCGAGAGGACCTAACAATGTTCTTTCATAAAGAAATGGTTAACTTTTTGTCAGGTTCTTGAGATGTGCGCAGCATGATGAGGCATCGGCATAGGGCTTACTTCAAGAACTGACGAGTATCGCTTCAAGTTAAGACCACTGAACTGAAGCATATCCCACTTCTGGTTCGTCTAACCTTAGCGAACCCTTTGGAAAATACCTGCCTACTTCGAGCAGACATTCGGATGCAGACGCCCATTACTACCATTCTAACGTACGTCAAAATGTTTCGGGAAAATACTTAAAGACTTCAGCAATCCATGCACCAGTCCCTCGGAAACATTACGTTCAGCAAAACAACTGCCGAATGCACCCAAACTTCAATAAACCCAAATAAAGCAACTCACCAGTCAAGATCCACGGCGTCTCAAACACGATCATGTATTCTAGTGCAAATACATACACAATTAGCCAGCACATAACTTTTTCTCCACACATGCAGACGGCTGTTGCCACACTAATCTTCTACGCAACGCCCACAGACCTACTATCAAACATTAATCTTGTTTCATTAAAAAAGGAAAGCAAACTTCCAACCGCAATGAAAATACATAGTCAAAACACTCAAACCAACACAGAAAAGAAACTTCTGCTTTGGCTCACCGAGCATACAAGGGTAGTATGTTTGAAAGCACGTAATCACAAACTTTATTAATACCAGGTCCTGAAAAACAAATGAGAGTTGAAATTGGAAATTAAAATGAAATTAGAGTCAAAGATACAGCCATAACTTGCATAGAACCTTGAAACTACGAAGTGGAGAAATTTGCGACATGCATTTTAGCGATTTTCCTAAGGCAAATTATCCAAAATTGAAAAAAAAAAAAAAAAACCTGACGAGGAACAGCAATTACAAGAACAAACCATATTTGCCAGTCCAGAATCTTGCATATCAAATATGAGAGTCACTTTTCTCCCAGGGTATTGCTGTGCCTAGTAGAAGGGAACACCCGTGCTCAATAGACACAGGACAGAACACAGAAACTTCCCACAGGCTAGCGGCCACGTTCTCGAGCAGATATAAAGCAAATCTATACAGCAAATCTCACAACACTGGGCACAAGAAACCCATCCATACAACAGGCTTTTATCTGCCTTCTGCATGCTAGCTATCACCATGTACTTCATACACAGCTAAACATCCTACAACAATAATCCGACTCTACGTGGGCAATTTCTTTGCTCATTTTTATTTAAGAAATACTCTTGGAAGATCCTCTTCAATAGACTAAAGATGCACCAAATCAAATAACAAAAGAAAACACTTACTCCTCCGAACTCCCTCGAACATTAACTTCTCAGATGCATGTTAACGCATTTACACGTACTAACGAGCCGGTTCACTTGCACCCGAAGAAACTTACCAACTTTTCCAGACCAAATGCGAGGAACTTTTTAACCTCGTTTATGTTGTGCACTTCCTTTTTATACAGCCTCGTGTGGAATAGAACTAAAAGAAAATATTTTGGGATGATATAAACATTTAGGCACACAGACTTTGTGTACCACCTAGGTAAACAAGGTGAGCTTTGCATCATAAGCGTTTATTAAAATATGCAGCACTTACGCAGTGGATTCCGGTTCTTGTCATGGTTTCGGGGATACAAAAAACCGATTTCAAACAGCCGCCTGTCAATATTTCTCTCAGCCAGGTCTGCAAATAAGAAATGGAAAGTCTTCATCACTGTGAGAGCTGCTCAGAAGACCAATAAAGTTGCAACGCTTGT
Organism: Craspedacusta sowerbii; assembly: GCA_003687565.2. Lineage (NCBI taxonomy): Eukaryota > Metazoa > Cnidaria > Hydrozoa > Limnomedusae > Olindiidae > Craspedacusta > Craspedacusta sowerbii. Next base: position 16,245 of record QQSS02055545.1, read on the forward strand.
TGAGTTTTTATAATCATAACTTTTGTAATTGTAATTTAAAATTGTAACCAATTGCAAACTGAAGTTTACACACATGAGCATGTGAGTTTACACATTTATTAAAGACACCAGAAATTTTTACGGGGGCTAAATTATGTCAGTAACAGTCAACAAAAAGTCAACATGGTTGTATATGGATGCTAAAATAAAAAAAATAGGGTAGAAAACGGGATGAGCATGATGAATGCCTGACTAGCAGGAATTAGCGGGAAAAGAATTCCACTAAATTAAAAAGATAGTCAACATCTCACCCAGCAATAAGATAATAAGTTAAAGACGTTGACACACGGCGTTCGAGCCAAAACACAGAGTTCACACTGTATTTACATCTTTTCATCCAGCATTAATATAACTAAGGATTTTCTACAGAAGAACAAGAAACACAGGAAGTACACCCGAGCTCATGAATATCATTTCACAACACGAGTACGGATGCCCACCATTGATCCCAAATGATTCCCTCCAACGCAAGCATTCCACCTAAAAGATAATATTAGGCCAAAGACTTAAAGTGTCAACATCAACAAAAACAAGACAACTGCTGAAGTTGTACTTCCACAGAATATTAACCTGCGCATGCCTAAAAAAAATCCCTCTTAGAGTTATCTGATAGACTACATAGGAGGCAATTGCACAAAAAAAAAATGACGCAGGAAAAAACAGCAGGTTAAAATCATTAGCTGTTCTTTTTGATACGCAATGCACTTAAAATTACCGTTAGCGCATTGACTGCTACGAAAGGACACCTAATGATTGTCATGCCGCCAAACGTAGCATAGGGTCAGCAAACACCTGCATAGCAACAAGAAATACGGGATGCTTTACAGGATCCTAGAAAAAATTTAATATACCAGCATATCAAGCGCTTTGTCAATTTCATTCTGCTTGTGCTTGAGAAACAGCCACAAGTAAAAATCGTCGTCACGAACTCTGTCCACATCCTTCTCATTAAAGTCGTTTAAAAAATCACCTGGAGAAAAAAAAATAAAAACAACAAAAACGCCTTTTAGTTACCTTCGGGCAGTTCAAACACGTAGTTCAAAACATACAATCTTTGTTTCACAAGCACGCTGGAATCTTCAGACAACAAAGCTTTTTCACTACGAGGCTTACGAATTTACGTTCGAATGACATTTGTAAGAATTACTTCGAGGAAAGAGCCAGAAATGTCAGAACCAGTCATGGATAAGGTCGAACAGACGAAACCCATTAAAAAACGGTACAAGAATGATTTCTTTTGCTTAAGAAAAGTCTCAAATCCATGTAGCTATTTCAGATAATACTGATTTGCCATGAGTATTTAGATTTCTAGTTACATTCTAACTCTTTACAACATAAGCAAAAATTATTTACAGCTTGAATAGCTTGCGCATTACGATTGGCTAAATCCTGGAGTGCTTTGCATATTGCATAACTTACAGTCAGTCAGGGTGAGCATATTCACGAAGGTCATAAGTATGGAAGCCCTGCTGGCTTTTCCAGTGTCTTAAACAAACCAGATCAACGTTGAACAGCAAACTATACAAACACAAGTGCAGGAAACACTTTAATCCAGAGATATGACTACCGGCGGCACCCAGTAGGACGACAACACATGAACAGAAATGCACTTAAGAAGGCAATCATGCAATCAAACCGGCGGATTTATCACGAACAGGATTGCTGGAATTATTGACAACCATAACAAACAAAATGCTTGCAGGCAAGACAGTGGTCACAGAAACTCAGGCAAGAATTCGGCTTTGGTGTTGGCTGATCGCTTTCACCAATAATGGCGGCAATTGTACTGTATGAATACGTTCTTATGGGTAAAAGTGAACGGCCTTGTAATAGTTCATGCGCGCGTGCGTACGTGAGTCAACCCATGCGTTCGCTTGACACACTCAGCTTAAACATATTCACGTCCGCTTAAGTCTTAAAGTGCCCAGTCCTTTTTCTTGCTTAGCAATATATAGAAAGCTTTTAAATTCTTTTGACCCCAACTTGAATTAAAATTTCCCAATTCACTTACATTCTTTACCTGATCGTGATATGAATAAACGTTTAATTATTAGACGGTTTATTTGGATTTTTCACTATTGACTTTCATTTTGTCTTTATTGATCTACTGTACAGAAACAACTAGTGGTGGTCACCACTGAAATAGGCTATGTTTAGTTAGCGATCTCCCACCGAATCATAGTATTTCTCACCAGTTTCTTGAAAACAGCTTTACAAAAAAAAAAAAAAAACACAATAGCAGGCCTTACTTACGAGGGTGATGAGTGAAGATAAATATGATGCATTGCTGTTGTCTGAATATGCACAAGTTATGTTATTTTATGCATTAAAGTTCCAAGAAAGGCTATAACTTGATGAAGCCAGTGCTACAAGACCAAGTCAATCAAAATATCTTCTTCTTGACATGTGTAACATAATAGACAACTGTCTAGTAAAGATTATCCTAGGAAAACGGGCATGCATAATTCTTGAAATATCTCCTTGAATCTAAATACTACAAATGAAATCAAAAAAACTCACCAGATCTAACAAACTAGATTTCATAAACTAAGTTTCCAGCAAATTTTAATTCCATGACCCAGTACTACATGCTTCCTTATGTGACTACATTAAACTATACATCAAACAAGCAATCCCATGATTGATGAAGTACAGAAACGCAAGTATAGGCGAGCTTGAGTGGAATCAAAGAAAGGATACAAAAATAAAATCTTAACAATAAAAGTAAAAATTAGCAGGTTTTTGAGCAAGCATACCTTTCGCCAAAAACCTTCTCCTGAGATCGGTTATAATTTTTATGTTCTCAGGTAGCTATAAATAAACATCACGCAAAGTGTATATCAATTGGGATACAACACACGCACATGCCATCTTTCAACACACTATCAACATTGACAAAACAAGGCATAAAAGAAAAAAATACACCAGTAAAATACATGGTTGAGCACCCAGTCCGGTAAGACCATTAAGACCGTTACAGTTTTCTTCAAAAAATTAACGGCCCGTTAATTTTCTTCAGACTTAGCGGACTAAACGATTAACGGATTAAAATGGTAAGAATTAAACGATTAACGCTTGAACGGTTTAAAAAAATTGGGCAGCAAGCCCGTTATATTTAAAAGCGTAGTTTTGTTCCGCGCCCCTCCCGTCCTTGGCTGTTGCTGCTTTGTTGTGCAGACCCCTTCCCCCAGAACGGAACAGAGCGGATTAGAATCTGATCTCTGAGTTGCTGCTGGCCACGCTCGCCAGATACGACTTTCTTCAAAATCTTTTGCCAGATAAGAAATTCTTGAAATTTATATTAAAAATTCCATTTAAGCCTATTAATACGCGTAAGGAGAACATTATTTTGCAAAAAAAATCGGACATCAGATGGAAAGCGTTGTACGGAAAGTTTTCTTCTATTGAAGGGTGAAGTTTTCTACTGACTATTGCGGGTAGTAGTTTCCAATATCTAGCAACCACTATTACACCGCTAACCCACCACCCAGCCGGCAAACTCAACTTCAATTGCGCTGGCCTTAGTCTCAAATGTGTGCTTCTATCTAGTGTTCACTCCAGCAGACGCCAACCCTTTTCGTGGTCGGGGGCAGGGGGCATATCCGGATTCCGCAACAGATGAGATAATAAAACCCCCGTTCACCCCTATGGCTGTTGCTGATTCTGGTCCTGGTGACTTTGACTGCTACTCCTACTCTTGAGGCTGCTTATGGTCCTATTATTCAGCCTGAGCTGAGTGGTGGTGGCTTCAATCCTTGGCCCCACCTCGAGGCTTTTCTCAATTTTTGGAAGATGGACTTCACAAAGAAATCTGTCTTGACAAATGTCTCTTCTCCCAGTCAAAATACAAAATTCTACAAGCAAAGGCAAGCAGCTTGGACAATCTGAAGTCTTATTTGAGAAGAGCTTATCCCAGGTATTACTTGTTTGAAATTATGATTTGATTTAAAAGTAATTACTAATAGTTCGAAGTTTGGAATGATATACCTCTGTCTGTAGAAGGTTGTTTTCATTCATATTCGAGATTTCTATAGTATTTTTCTTACCTGATTAAACATGGAAGAGCTTAAAGACAGCCAGGATCCTGAAAGCCATGGGGCAGAACTGGCTAGGGGCATGGCCAAAAGAGGGGTTCCAAGACGGAACTTAAAAATGCTGGTGAGCCAGCCCTGATGGGCCTATTCATCACGTTCAACACAGGAACGCCTTCAATTTCCAGGGCCAGAAGATGTCCTCTATCTGATTCCACATTTGAAACGCTTATGTTTGTCAAGGGCGACCTGCACCTTCTGGAGCAGGCTCCCATGACCCAATTAGATTTTTTCCGAATAAACTACCAATCAGTTCATACTGTGAAGGTGAATAGCTAGGTACATGTACAAGAAAAATTCATTCATAAAAAAGACGCTTTATGCTTGATTTACAGTAACAGCTTTAACAAGATTTTTGGAGCTTTTATCTACATCAACATCTATTGTTTGAGATGCATTAAGTGCTGCGTATTTGATCAAAATTGATAGTGTTTTGGCCTCCAAGTCATAGAAATATGCTAGCTTATTAAGCTTACGGTGCCGGCTAGTGTAACAAGTTTAAATGTTGAGTGTAAACTAAGTGCGCTAAATCAAAATTTTACGAAATCATAGAAGTTGCTAAGTGTTTAGCAGACTTAGAGCCTTTAACACTCTTAACAGACTATCTCCGGTATTTGTTTAACAGATGTAAAAGTCCCGGGCTTAGAAAAGTAACGGACAAGGATTAACGGAAGTTACTTTTCAAAGTAACGATGCCCAACTGCGGTAAAATACCAGGCCGTGAGTTAACTGCAACATATTACTCACAGAATGCACAATTTGGTGCAATTATTTTTTTTTTAATCACAATCCTTAGGGGCAAGAGATGTAGTTCCTAAATGATACACGATAATCCACAGGAACTTCAAATGGTTCTCAGTGATGATAGAAATCTTGTCATTGAATTAACACTAAAACAAAAACTATTTCTAGTCTCCTAGCTACATTTAAGAACCACATATGTTATGTGGCATCAGACAAGCATAATGCCAAAGCACCTACCTCATGTTCCATACCTGAGCCGCAATGTAAAACAACACTTGGTGGCTTAACTTTATCCAAATATGCACTTCTACTGAAAGGTTAGAGATGCAAACTTAATATATACAAATGCCCAATTATATGCAGCTGCATCTTGATAGAAACTAAAATCCCGGAACTTCAAGAAACAAATCTGTAGCACTAAATTAAGAAAACTATCAGGAACTTATATTCAACCAAACAAACACCATGAACAAAACGAGGTGCCTTACAGCCTTAAATCGTCTTCACAATCTTTCGAAGATCATCCCGAGATTGTGAACAGCTCACAAGAAAACGCAATGAGATTGAGGAAATGACTTTAGATGAGTCCACGTTTAAAATCCCATCGTTTTTGGAAAAGCTTTGATAAATTGGGTTGCCAGTCACAGTCAGATCTTATTAATGAATTTTTATCAACTTATGCAGGCTTCAACTATTATGCAAGCCAAGTCTGGACACATTTCAATTAGGGGACATGAGCTACTACCATCATGTAGCAAGGGTGTGGCTTGCCATGCCACATTTTTTATATTGATTGTCGGAGAAATGCAGGCACAACATAACCACAGAGCAACTAGTTTGTCAGGTCAGCACAAATAAACCCTAGCTATAACAATGATGAGAAAATAAGATTTCAAATACTAGAAACATAAATTTAAAGCAAAACTTTCTTTTCACAGGCAATGTTTATTAACTTCATCAAAAAAGGTCTACAAAGGGTTGTGTTACACATTTGATAAAACAATGTTACATGCATCACATGCATAGGAAACTAACAAATAACAGAGGCAATTCCAAGTTGCAGACAAGAATCTGCATGTGGTGCACATGATGCAACCTTAAAAATAAAAACATAAAATAACAGCTCAATAACTTTGACTATTATACCCCATAATTCACGATTGGGTCACTACTGAAATAGACGTAGCAGCCATTTGCCCAGGATGTCTAAACAAGGGGAATAGCTACGAATCGGACACAACTGGGCAAATAATAATCTTCACTAGCAGATCGCTTAGCAACCATACACCATATGGCCAAGCTACCATACATTTGTAAAATTTGTACACAACTAAACCAGGCCAGTACTTCGTTTCATGTGAAAAACAGAAATATTACTATTTTTGCAGTTGACAAAAATTCATAATTTCAAAATACACCTTTTCTTTAAAAGGTGGATCAGGAAAATAGGATTGATACAATATGCTCCCACTTCTCTGGATACAACACTTCAGGCTACTTACAATGTCTTAGACATAGCTCAGATTTTTCTTACATCTGACTAATCCTCCCCATGCCATGGCTTCATGGCTTACCTTGGTACAAAGAATAATGCAAAGGTTACACCTTCGTTATAAACCTGTAGTGCAAAGCTAATAGGAAACAAGAGATACCCGCTGTCAAGTACTTAGCATCATGAAAAGATTTTAAAGGTACAGATAGAACCAGTAACATTCAAGACAAGTAGGCATTACCAAGTTAACTTAACCACTCAGAAACTACATGAAAAAAGTCATTATAAAGTTTATAATTTGGGCTTGGTTGTTTACCCAGATAGTTGTGTATGCAATTTAGGATAACGGAAGCATGACAGGCATGTCCACAAACCATAACCTGTTCATGCATGTATGAGAATCAATCTTTTTGAGTTGCATGCACTTGTCACTTTAAATTTTTTTGTTGCACACTTTTGGTGACTTTTTTCATGTAGTTTCTGAGAGGGTTGTTAAATATAAGTTAACTTGGTAATGCCAATTTGTCTTGAACGTGTTGGTATCAAAACATTAATTTATTACTACAATTGCATTAGACCAAGACATGCATAAGACCAGCCATGAAAGGTTTGATAATTTTCAACTTTTTAAAATTACCATATCAAAAGCTTACATACGAGCACAAGAAGACACCAATCAGTTAATAGTGGATAGTTAAAGCAGCCGTAAATGTACTGCTACTTGAAACATTTGGTAAATATTAAAACTGCGCTTTCGCATTTTTTACCATTTGTTATTAATCTAGAATAAATAAAAAATATATTTGTTTATTTGTTTTCAAAACTCATAGATTGTCAGTAGCCAAACAAAGACGCAGTTTAACATGTTTACCAATTATTAATGAAATTGACAACTCCTATCCGCAGCATGTATAACCCGAGATGGTGTAAGGGTGTACCTTACCAATAATTTTTAGCGGGAAACTAAGCAGAACGGGCGCATCAAAAATCATGCATTTCCTAGCAAATATGTATCAATCAGTGGCGTAGGCGTATAATTCTACATTTTTATAGGCATTCATTTATTTCACGAAAAAAAGACGTAAACCATTTAAGACGCCAGAACTGTCCATATAACTTGCGCTTCCCTGACATGATAGAAATGGCCGCGTGGACCTGAAGAAGCCTTGTTGATATTCGAAAAAGAAGTCACGAACTTGAATCTAGATCCTTGTTTGTCCAATAATCAGAGTTCAAAATAATACAATATTTATTATATTATAATATTATATATTATTGATTTTCCAAGAAAACAGAAAGTGGAATATAACATGACGTCCTCACATTACGACCACGTTACCTTCTTTCAAAGCAATAGAGTGCCGAGGCCGCGTGGGATTTAAATGTTTTCGTGCCGTATTTGTGCAAGGCACTCTTCCAGTTAAGGTCGCTATATTAATCCTACCTGTGGAGCCTTATGTCAACAGCCATCGCCGGGGCCTTATCCTATTGAGAATTAATTGCGTCAGACATAGAGACTATAAAGAACCAAGTTGCTGCGCGCCATACACCAACTTTGTATTTGAAGCCTTCTTCGTATTGACAAAAAGCTGTTATTTGGTATATCATTGAATCCCTAATATTTGACTACTCGTGCCTGGCATGCATGCCTCGCTGTTGTCAGGTGTGAATAATTTGAGATGGGTCATCCTGTAAATGGTAGATGGCGTAGGAAGTAATTCAAAATTAATTTCCTTGATTTCAGCAAATGCAATCCTGTCAATTGACCTCTAAAATTTCACATACCTCCACTTAACTGTAGATTTGATCGTGGAAATGTGAGTCAAAATTCCCTATTCCCTAATCCAAAAATGCTGCATGCCGATGTTCATTAATTAATAATTATGTGTTGCGTTTGATGTCATACTTAATGTTTTTCGAATAAAGTAGTCATTTAATCGAAGAAAATCTTTTTGACTATGAGCATTGAATGTTCAAGTAAAAGATTGTAAAGTTTTCTCCTGAGGTATATCTAGCTTTAAGTGCTATGAGTTTGATTTTAAAACAAAAAATCATTGGGCATGTGATTGCAGCTTCCTCAATTCATAGTTGTGTAGCTCTTGCTGATAAACCTGCAATCTGCCTTGGAGTCGAGTTACCTTTTTGAGCAATATTTGCTTTGCGTAAAAGTTGTGTTTTAGTGGGAAATAGTAACTTTCAATATATAAGTTAAACTGATTGTTAATTTATCAGTTTCTATATGCCTGCAGCTGTTAACTGTGACGAATCTGATCTATCTTTATGTAGAAAAAAGTGTTGCTTTATTTGAACTAAAAGGCAACCTTAAATCCCTTACATGACCATGTGGGCGTAATTTAGACCTGTTTTTCGATCGAGGTTTCTATGCGTATTGCCATGAGTCTACTAAGCAAGGGCCTGCCAAAAAAGCCATATTTTCAAGACGAAGATGAGAAAGAGTTAGAGTCGTTTCTTTTTTGTTCCAATCAAAATCTGCTTTTGAAGACTGATGATACTGAGAAACGAAAATCAGATGTTGATGCAGAGACTAAAGAAAGTTCTAGCAATGAGGAAGATAGTGGAGAACTGCTCTCATTTTGCATCAGTACTACCCCAGGACGTGAGGAACTCCAATTTGATGTTGCCGAGGTTAGAGCTCTAGACTTTGTAGCAAATATTTATTTTGGTGATAGCAGGGTATATATAGCAGATATATCTTTGCTAACGATCTTATTCGTTGGTAGTAGCGTTGCCAGATACAATGAAATAGACATTGGTAAAATTATCTTTGACCATCTGGCCATTTATTTGGCAATATTTTCAGTCTTGATCTCTGAAATTTATGAGAAGTTTTTATCAGGTATAAGTTAAAACTATCTTTTTTGGGTTAACATAAAAGTATTTCGTCCATATTTACTTAAACGAAGCAACAGTTCATTTAACTTGACAGTTGTGCCTTCTTCCATTTTAGGAGATTATCCATCGTCCTGTCACTAAGCTGAAACAAGGCAAGGTTCGCAAAGCTGCTTGGTGTGATGCTGATGATGAGCATGTCAGGTATGAATAACTTAAGTGTGTCCTATCTTAAACAGCTCTCAAGTTTCTAAGATTCCACAGAAGCATTTAAGATGTTCAGTACATGCTTTCGCCTAACAGTAAGAAATCCCTATTAATTTCATTTATGTCTTCATTTGCTGATATTTGAAGGTGCTAAAATTGCTTTTTCATTGAGCAATGCTATTGTCATCTTCAACAATAAGCTGGTGTTTTTTACATTATTTTGTGAGCAAACTCTGCGGCCTACACTAGTGTTGATGAATATTTTTTAGCGATTGTAACTGCTGCCTGGGCCTCATTGAGGATGATGATTGATATTAAAATTGTTTACATTAGCGTTGACTTAAAGGCAGTCCCACTCTTGAAGAAATTGCGGAAAAACATTGATGAGGAGAATATAGATGGAAACAAGTTTCAGGAGCGACTTAAGTCACAGTAAGGTCAAATGCATTGCACAATATGTCTTATAAGAGAAATTCTGACCTGGTCAGGGCTTTGTAGTCTATGTGGGCACTTGTGCTCTGTTTATGCATATTGATTTTGGATATAGATATGTACATTAATGTGGCAGCAACTTATATAGAAATTTTCTCAATTTCTGTAGCATTGTGTCTATGTATGGATTTTAATTGTTTTGGTGTACCTGTACCAGTCTATGGTGTAAATACTGATGGCTTCATCTGTAGATTCATTTAAAATTAGCAAATTATGCTGGGTGAATCGTTTTATTTACCATATCATTCTCTTAAAAGTATGCCCTCTTGTTCATTAGGTTTGAGAAAGTAGTTGGTGCACCTGCATGGGCTGATTTAGATTTGATTAAAAAAGCTACTGCAGATAGTGAAACCGATGATGATCGCGATCATGACGATGAGGCAGGCAGGTTATCTGTATTTTAATTGATGGCATGATCTGCATTGATCTGCATTGTGCTGTCATTTTGCAGTAGGGAGTTGAGGTGTTCTATTACCTGAAAGTTTTACTGTATGTGTCTAGTAGAAGTTAGGAACCTTGAGAATGTTGTGTGTTCCTAACATGATATTGGTGTGTTATTTTCATGTTCACTTAAACTGATCACAAAGCAATTAAATTAGGGTTCAAAAGTTAATTTTAATTGGCTCAAATTAAATTAGAGGAATACATCACATAGGTAATGGGTTGTAAAATTAGCAGCTTTTAATGCATGGTGTGTGTTTGGTGCTGTAGGAGAATCTAGTAAATAATCTGCTTTGTTAGTGAGTAGTTTGCATATCGACAATGAGCTTGTTCAAGAATTTTTGGCCTTTTAATCTAGTATTAAACGTGTTGTGCCGACATGATTAAAATTTGGGAGGAGGTTTGAATGAGTTTTCCTGTTGGTTATTAACTGACTTTGTATCTGTGGCTTTTGTACTTCCATCATGCCCGATGTATATGAATGTCTGATTGCTTAATTTTTTTCTTAGAGGCCATTTTTAAGACATCAAGGAATCTTCTGGGAACATCAGCCAGCCTTCCAAAATCTGTTCTTAGTATACAGCGTTCTACAGACCTAAACTTTTGCTTCCAACCGGATGCCGGTGTGAGGTGTGTTGAGTTTCATCCATCTGCCAAAATTGCTCTGACAGCTGGTCTGAGTAAGCGGCTGGATTTGTTTCAGGTTAGAATGCCTTTTTCTAATGCTGGAAAGGTCATTTTTATTTAGCCGTGAGTTTCCTTTTAAAATTTAGCTGTTATCTTCAAGCGTTATTAATTTTTTGTTTGAACAAATCTTCTTGGATTTCTTGGAAAGTTTCTTTGGTGTTATTACAAAATCTACTTGAATTGTTTTTTTGTAATGAGTTGCTGGGCGTTCCCGAAAGTACGCACTGTCAGGTGTTTGCAATGTACGTACGCTGGATATCTGGGTATACCATTAGTAATCATTTTAGATAGGAATGCCATACACAGAGCAAAAGAGATTCGTGCCCATGTATCTTAAGTTAATGTATTGTCACTGTTAGCCAGTGTAATAATGCGTTGGTTTTATGTTTCCTGTTCGGTTTTTAATTGTTAGAAAACATCAACTGAGTAGCGTGTGGCTGAAGAGAGGTTTTATGTGGGCTAGCTCATCTCCAGTAGCCAATGCCTTTACCTAAGAAGGATCGCCTACCATTTTTATGGGAAGCGCTTATTCATGGCGCTATGCAGAATTCTGTCATCGTAGAGGCTCGAGACATTCTTGTTCGAGTAAAGAAGCTTTGTTACGTCAGTAAGATCGTGATTTGATGGACGAAGGGTGCGGTTTTAATGCTGCATTGTATACAACTAGTGTTTAAATGTGTGTAAAGTTCATTGAGTTTTGTATACAACTCAATGCGGTTTAATGCATATTCCTTTGGCCGTAGGTTGATGGAACAGAGAATCCTAAAATTCAAAGCATCTTTTTGGAAAAGTTTCCAGTGCACACTGCGCACTTCTGTGGCAGTGGTGATAAAGTGTACTTGGCTGCAAGGCACCCATTCTACTATTGTTATGATTTAATTGGTGGCGAGATTGTGAAAATCCCCTTTTTTATCGGTGAGTCAGGGTCCTTTCTCTTATGCCCTGCTACTTATAAAACTTATTTTCTTTTAGCTGCTTAGTTGAAGTCAGAAAAAAGCGTTCATATTTCCGAATTTCATTTTTTTTACAAACGCATGACGCTGGTGCAATACTGTTTGCAAAGCTAGAGCCATCTGTGACTGTCCGCACGGTTATTTCGAAAACTCAAATGCGTTTAAAAGTTTGTTCGGTTGCCTCAGGCGATCGTGATTCTGATCAATTCCTAACATTTATTCACCTCGTTTAGTTAGCTGCTCTTGGTCATTAGACGTTTAATCACCCTTTGCTCTTCCATTCAAGCACGTTCGTTTATATATTTGGATAGCTACTGCCCGAGCGTCGAGGAGAAAGGATTGAAAGTAATCCTCGACATCCCAATGAATCTATGTAAAATTTGTTTTCGGTTCGATTTTATAATGCTGAAACTCAGTTGGCATATTTGTGTTGATAGGAGATTCGCTTGGACGGCAGATTTAGTGAATTACCAAATTTAGGACGTCCAAGTTTGCCGGCACTATATTTTGAACTAAATTCTGTTAGCGCATTCTCTGCCCGCCATTTTGTAGCCAAATTATTGTATAGCCTATCCATCACTTTAGAAGAAAGCTTCCCAAGCTTGACCAACATTAGCTTGTTTCCTTTTGAAAATGCAATTAAGACTTCTACTCATTTTAATTGTTTGTTACCACCAAGAGCCTTCCTTCTTCGGGCGTATGCCTTCTGAAATACATCGGTAAAGTTTATTCTTTTTATTATTATTTCAATAATATTAATGATATAATAATATTTAATATTATTTTAGGTTATTCGATTTCTATAGTCATCCTGAAATATGTTTCATGTCCGATTAGGTAAATTGACCCAGTTGCTTAGATATGAAGTAAAATGTGATGGAAGCTCGTGCATAGCACTCGCGTGGAAAGCTTTAGTTAGTGGAAATTGTCTGTGCCGCCTTTGCATCATTGTGCTGTGCCACTCATTGGCTTCTATCCATGCGTTGTAACTGTTTTTTGCTTGCTTATTTATATGGGATTTTTTAAACAGTCTTGCAATGCTTATCAAACGTGGCAATGTTGATCTTAACGTGCTTCTTTACAGGTTTGCCCTGGACCGTTTCTTGGGAATTTTCTTATATCGTCACATGCTGATATGCTTTGTATTTTTCAACTTGTTGCTTAGCTAGTCTCATTATTGATCTTGATTTAAAGGGAAAGAAATGAGAAGGTGTTCCCGTTTTGTGATATCACCGGACAGTGGAATGTTGGCTTTTCTTGGAGACAACGGCTATTTGAATCTAGTGTCAGCAAAGGTCAGAGAGCTTTACTTGAGCTAATATTTGTCGTTCTTGCTATCTTGACTCGGCTGTGGAGCGTATACAGTTCGCTTTCCGCGACATGTGCTTTAAATCGGCCTGCCTGGGGTCATTTTATTATCTCGCAAATATTCTTATTGTTTACGCTCCTTGTGATGCGGCCGGTACCCGTGAATAAGACACTGAAGTTGCTGTTACTTGGATCGTTGTTACCAGTTCTTATAAACCTTTTTTTTATTTATTTATTTGGCTTGTATGGAAAGTTGTGTATCGTTGATTCGAAATGTGTCGTGTTTATGTATATTCTTGATTTTTGAATCAGAGCCACCAGTTTATCGCAGGCTTGAAAATGAATGGCAGCATAGAGGCAGCTGCGTTTTCTTCCGAAACGTCGAAAGTGTATACCACTGGTGGTAAGTTTGAGTATATTCCGTGTGTGCGTGTTCTAATCGGTAAACCATTCTGTGCAGTAATTTTTCTGAACTGCCAAACACTGTTTTGGCTCGTTTCCGTTTGCTGTTTGGGACCTCAAATCCCGCTGCTGTTAGGGATGAATTTATAACAGTCCGCTAGTGTGAAGGACCCTCTTCATTTTCTGGCCTCCTGCTTTTTGCACGACATTTTTACCGGTTGCCATAGAGGTAATCTTTTTGTTGACCTGGAGAACGCACCTGTTGTTGGGCTGGTTGGAGTTCCGTCCACCATGGTATGTAGGGCTAAATCGGTTGCGGCTGTTGTGGAGGTAGATTGTTTGCTTCTGGGTTTTTGGTATTGATCATCTCTCATTCTCCATTCACCAAGTAAACTCCAAGTAAAGTGTTTTTTTTTTTTTTGCTTATCTGCTAGTGTGTAAAACAACAAAGAAGCGTCGTTATTCAATGTACGGTCATTATGTGCTTGTTTATTTCGCTTATACTATATTATAATTTCCCTTCTTAATCTAAGATTGTTTTGCAAGCTAGTCGACGATAACAAATCAACCGTCTTTTGCTAAGCACGTATTCAGCCACAACGACAAATCAAAAGCTGTGGTTGCGTCTTGTTCCGAAAACAACTACAATTCACGTTCTACATGTCACGCTCCACCAAGTACGCATTCACTTTCCATTAACTACACGATCGCTTTTCACCAAATACTCGTTCGCTTTTCACCCACTACACGTTCGCTTTTCACCAACTGCACGTTCACTTTCCACAAACTACGCGGTTCGCTTTCCACCAACTACACGTTCACTTTTCACACACCACACGTTCACTTTCCACCAACTACACGTTTGCTTTCCACCAACTACACGCTCGCTTTTCACCAACTTCGCGTTACTTTCCACCAACTACACGTTCGCTTCTCACCAACTACACGTTCACTTTTACCAACTACACATTCACTTTTTAGCCACTGTGTTAGAGATGGATAAGATCACGATCATTTGAGCAAACGACAAAAATCGTCAAGAAACGCAAAGGAATTAACAGGACTTTTCTAAATTGGCAATCGATATTCCTATAAATAAGCGTGCATAAGTTATATTCTATATCTTGCATGGCTTCAATACGTGCGAAAATATGTTATCAGTCAAGTTATTGCCTGATGCGGTTGCAAAACTCTGACAAGACCATGATTTTGAACTCTCCTGGTACATGTTTGAAGCTGCGAGGAAGAACTGCTTAAGTAAGAAAGGTAGAAACGATTTAGGTACAAAAGATAAATTCTGAGATTCGGCCAGCAAGTTTTAAAGGAAACGCGTATTCGATACCATTAGGATACTTATTTCTTTCTAATGGCTTTCGTTGCGCCTATCCAGAGATTTAACGCTGAGCATGATAATAATAAACTGTTTTGTTGCTATCAACTGCATCAAATGCTCATGAATCGTCGGCATTGCTTGTCATCTTCACATACACCGGCGTCTGGATGTAAGGAAGGTTTGTTAAGTAGATTTGCCGGAAGTTCTGGTAAAGTATGTAGCTCAAAGCGTACTCATAAGTTTTCAGAATCAATCTGTTGTCAATGAAATTTTGACGATAGATTTCAGTGTTTTAACAAATCCCAGACTCGGCTTCAAAGACCAACTTTTCTTCTTGATCTGAGGCGAGGCGTTCTTTGAGTATCCTAGTAATGGCAAAATTCGAGCACCTTTAACATTTATGCTAGTGACAGCCCATTATTGGGCTCGCAAAACCTTTTGGAAGGATATTGATTAAGTTCGTCTGATCAAAGATTTCCTCGAAAATTTTTTGGAGAAAATGTCATGTCACATTACTTTCGTGAAACAGCGCCAAACCCAGGCTTCATTGGAAGCCCATAGCAGAGGCCGCACGAACTAAGCTTTTGTGCTGCTAGTTCTATGTCCATTTTATTTAATGCTTGTCTTTGGTTTGCTTGCCTAGTTAAGAGTTGAAGAACTCTGCTGGTGATGTTGTTCAGCTATGAATCGTCACTCAAGCCGTTACCTGGCCTCAAAATTGGAGCGGTTCCAAAGCAATCCTTGGCATTGTTAAGCATGACACAAGAATCTATTATGAAGGAGGCGGATTGATTGCAAGAGATCCTGAAGCTTAAAATTTTTGTCCTCTTAATTAAAGGCGCAGCATATATCAGCCAAACCGGCCTGCTTTATTGAGGATGCGTCCCGAGATAATGTGAAATCTGGCGTCTGAACCGTATCTAAAAGATTAGCCGAGCTTGTTTTGTCAGTAAAAGAATAAGCAATAGGAACCTTGAAATTCCGACTGCCGTCTTGGAGCCCCTATGCCATCCGGCAATATCATTCCAAGAAACCTGACGCTTTGCTAAATATTCAATTAAAACAAATTCATTAGCTTCCAAGTGAGACGAAATACGTAATAATGTGAAACCTAGCAATAGGACAATGTCGCCACTCCCTAGTAACAAGGCGCCTTAAAGCCTTTGATGCTCTATTGTTGCACTGGTACACACCGGAGTTATGGACCATCTATATGAGTTATAGTAAGAAGCGTTCGCAGAATGACTTAAGGCGAAGTAAGAAGCGTTCAAAGAATGACTTAAGGCGAGAATTTTGAATTAAACGAAGAAGTTAGCGATTCATCTCGGATTTCAGCATATCTTGTGTTCAGGACAGTAAGCTCTGCGTTTTGCCCTACAGGAAATGCAGGGCCAAATTTGGCACAGGTCGTTTTTGCTTTCTGATTATTCTCTCTACGAGCTTTGCTCCTTTGACGCTCCTTTATTTAAGCCTAAAGATATCCGTTATTTCTTTCTGACTTCCTTCTTTTTTAATTATTATTTTTTAATTTTTTTTTTCTTTTCATAAAATGTCCATGTTCTAGGTGATGGGGAAGTTTACTTATGGGATATTGGAACCCGCAGATGCATTCATAAGTTCATAGACGATGGTTCCTTGAGGTCAACTTGCATAGATGTTTCTCCAGACGGAAGTCATTTAGCTGTTGGGTAAGTTGGTAACTTATCTTCGTTTTGGGATTAGCGGAGCGGCAATTCTTTCTGCGGCTTCCTTTCACCGTCGTCATTTTCTCGTTTGAGGCTTGTGCGATATCACGGCCGTTTTCTTTTCGATGGGGTACGAAAGTGTTTTAAAACCTGACGGAATGATGGACCAGAATCATTTGTAAGAAGATTTAAAAGGCGCTGGTGTTCAAACATATGGATCTTTGCTTGCGCAGCTGAGGAGTTCCTAAGTCAACAATGAGAAGGCACCCTTTCCTTTCTGTATGGCTACTTTAGCACGGCACATTTGCAACTATCGTTTGATTTTCGAAATTTTATGGGCCACTGTGATGGAAGTAAGTTTTCTTGTTGTTTTTTTTTTTTAATCTAGGTCGAGTAGTGGTGTGGTAAACGTTTATGACGAAGCATGTCTTTCCAAGAGACGCCCTACTCCAGTGAAAACAGTGCTCAATCTAACCACGCACATTAAAACTGTGAAATTCAACTCCACGAGGTAGGGTTTAGCGGCTGATTTGTTCTCGCTGCTAGCATGTTCGTCAATTTGCCTAGGGATTAGCTAGAGAACATGTTTGTCTATTTTCATCTGCTCGCCCAGTCTGATCGCTTACTTGTATCGCCCTGGGTGCTTTTGGCTAACCTGGCCTCTGCCTGAGTGTGCCTGATATACTTACTATGCTTGTTTAAAATGCCTCGTTCGTGCTTTCGTAGTATGGATAGGTGAACTCCTTGTCCTGTTTCTCGACTTCCTGTTTCTCATTTTGTACTACGTGTAAGGGGTTGGGTATGCGGCTCGGTTGGTAAATGGTTTCTAGTCGTTTCTCAGCTAGACTTGCTTGCTATCTTTTGCGACTGCATAAGTGGTGTCTGTCTTTCAAGTGAGCTGCTGGCGATTTCTTCTCCTGTTGTGAAGGATGCGTTGAAGCTGGTGGGTCAAGTTCTTAAGCGTTTGTGTTAGATGTTGCTGTGAATTACGTAGTTAGGTAAAAGAAATCTTTTTTTTTATGTAATCTTCTCCTTGGTTAGAATCTGCTTTTATTTATTTCAAGCAAACGGAGGTGAACGGACATATAATCCTTGCTGTATGAAAGCGTTTTTGGAATTTGTTGATGTAACGGGCATCGCTTATTAGCTTAAGAAAACTCATTGCTCTAGTTTATCATCGCTTGATATTAATAGTTAAAATCAACGGAAGCAAAAGCATGTGTATACCTTCCCTCGTGACTGTTTGGATGCGCGCGCACGTTTTCCGTTGCACGAACCTACTGACAAAGGTATCATTTCATCTTTTTTTGTAGATGCATATTCCTTCAATGACGATGTTCTCAAACTGGCCGAAGCAGACCACACCACTTGGCTACGTTGAATGCCTCGATTTCTCGCCAAGGAGCGGATATTTTGCCATTGGCAATACCAAGGGCAAGGCTCTTTTATACAGGTATTGGAGCGGGTCCTATTTTTGAGGTGTGTAGTGCCCCCTTAGAGGAGTATTGGTAGGTGACCGTTTTCTGCCCTTGGTCTTGTGTTTGCAGGGCACATGTTTGCTTGTCGTGCGCTTTTAAACTCTGCCCGACCTTACCGTCCGTCCTGGCAATTGTCAGGGTTTTGCGTCTTAAAATTTTAGGTTTCGCTGTCGATAAAGTTGTACAATTTAGTTTTTGCCAAGTGTCTCAAATTTGTGGAAGGTGAATCAAGAGTTTTATATTGATTGCAGGCTGACCCACTACCAGGACTGCTAATGTATGCCGCATCGATTACCAGGACTGCTAATGTATGCCGCATCGATCTCCTGGACTTTCTGTTGTGAGTTCTGGAAGCAAGATTTATTTCGGCGACATCTGACAACCACCCGGCCTAGGCAGAATACGCGGTGACTTGAGATTCTTCAGTCGGTATTGCCGAGTCGGTGTATTGGATTCACCCTCCTGCACTGAAGGGAGCTTACTGACCTACTGCACTGATCTTTCATAATGTTTGCTGTAAGACCACTGCTTTTGTGCGGGGAACGCTTTTTTCTTCTTCTGTTGCAATTGCCAGGAATTTCAGATGTTCGCGGAGGAGTTGTGCTGTGTGCTGTAATGCGATGCGTTGAACCTGTTCCGTGCTATGACATTTGTATGACAAGTCTAGATATCGTGACAATCGAATATTAGCGAGACTTGATGCTAGAGCGCCCTTATGTCTCCGTTATTAATTATTCATCTTTTTGAGAAACGTTTTAGTTAGGAACCGCGATATAGGCATTAATATAAATTGCTTGTTGAGTGCTTTTCAGCGAACGTAATTTTCACGCTTTCAATACGCACGCCGACGCTGAAGTTAACCTCGGTACTGGCATAAGATAAAGCTTTCTGGTATCGAGAGATATCTTCCGATACGTCTACAGGACAGCTGATGAGATCTTCAAAGTTTTGTATGAGATCAACTGACTACAATCTGAAAATAAGGCAGTCCAGCGAGCAACCTGTCTACAGCTGATTATGCAAATTTTTCAACGAAAAGTGATTCCTAAAAGATCCGGCTGCCATTGACTAGAGTTAACTATTTGTAGGGGAAACGAACCCAAATGTTCTCACAAATTTTCTAACAAGCAAAGTTACCGATTGTCTTAATGTAATGGCACTATACAAAAAACTTTCGAAGAATGAGGTACAATTAAAACAGAAGCCATGGATTACAAGAGATATTCTACAAAATATCCAACAACTTTCTACAAAAGAAAAATAATCGGAATTAAACTTGGGATGGCATAAAGACCATAATAACATTAAAAAATCTACCAAGTGCACTCCCTCCCTTATTGCAGAACCAACCAAAGATATTGCTCAGACCCCTCGAAAGATTGCTAAGGCCTTTAATAACTACTTTTCCAAGGTTGGTGAAATGCTTGCTGACAACATTTCTAAATTGCCTAATATCTTTAAATCATAATGATTCCTTCAACTAAGCAAAGCTTGTTTTTAAATCCTGCAGATGCCAAAGAAGTATGGACATCATAAGTTCCTTGAGCTTCTCGAGTGTTTGCGGACCTTTCAGCATTCCTACAAATCTTTTGAAACTAGGATCACAATCGCTCTCATCTCCAATTTCTTAAATTACTAATCAATCTTTCTCGCAGGGTGTCTTCCCTAGTATACTGCAGGTAGCAAAAGTGACTCCAATATATAAATTAGGGTCTACAGATACTTGTAGCAATTATAAACCAATTTCTCTATTGTCCATCTTCAGTAAGGTTCTCGAAAAAGCTACGCATACGCGCCTTTCTGCCTACTTAGAGAAATGCAGCTTGATGTATCCTCTGCAACTCGGCTTTTGAAGAATCACTCCGCGCACCATGCATTTATCAATGTCGTAACTTCAATTGATGATATACTCGGTCGCGGTGAGTACGCACGCGGTTTGTTCTTAGACTTGCAAAAGGCATTCGATACGGCGAATCTGGAAATACTTCCAGTAAAACTTGATTTTATGGAGTTCGTGGTGTCTGTTGGAAGAGGTTTCAAACATATCTTCATGGAAGAAAACAATATGTCACTATTGGTAACACTGATTCGGAAATATGGAGATACACTGTGGTGTACCTCAAGGGTCTGTCCTCGGACCACTGCTCTTTCTTCTATATATTAAACGATTTACACAGATGTATCTCTTCTGGACTGATGCAGCATTTTGCAAATGATACCACTGTCTTATACAGGGGTAGTTCACTCAGGAAAATTAAAGCAAGAATGTCCCATGAGATTTCTAAAGTCTTTGACTGGGTATGTGCTCATAAGTTATGTCTTAATGAAAGTAAAACTTAAGTACTTATGTTTCGGCCACGCAAAAAAAAAAAACTGCGACATTAGATTAACTTTAAAAGTGAAATCAAAAATAATTTATCTGTCCATCAAAGTGAGATTTTTGATCCCAATTTTTCATGGAGATCTCAGGTCGCAGAACTTATGAAAAGAATTGGCAAATGCTACTGGTCTTCTGTCTAGGGTTAGACATTAAGTGGATGACACTTCTATCAAATTACTCCATTACAACTTGTTTAAAAGTCACATGACATATGGATGTTTGAACTGGGCAACAGCTGGTAAAAATGTCATCAAAAGAATTAAGCTTAACTTGTGCGCTTTTATACATGATTGGCACAATCATAAACTACCCAGAATATTCCGCGACTTCTTTTAACTAAAACCACAAATTCAATTACTCGGACTAAAAAACTAACGATATCAATACCGACCACGTTCACTGAAAAATACGGAAACCTTAATATTTAATATGTAGGGGCCACGATTTGTAATCATCTACCCGATCTAAATATCGAAATACGTAATCCAAAATTTATATTCAGAAAAGAAATTGAAGCTGTGCTCAAAGCTGCGTATGTGTAGCTTTTTAAATTTTCACTATTTAAAGCGGAAACTGACTCGATGTGGTTTATTCGTTCTTGCTTGTACACCATTTTCTTGCAGCCCTATTATGCTCGAAGGAAGGCACTTGATAGCGATGCTTTTCTGTATTATTTATACCATCTGCCACCAAATGAATATTTCACTCTATTAAAAATAGAAATAGAAGAGTACATTGAAATGTTGCATGGGAAACGGGAAAAGCTTCCTGCGTGTGTTCTTACCGGAAACAGCAAAGCTTACCTGGGAAAACTTTACAAGGAGAAAACATCATTACACTGGCAGAAGAAGAAATCGATCGACTGTTTGTGCTCTATGATAGCAAACTCTCTGCTAAAATGGTTAAGTCCTTAGGTAAGTCTATCATCCCATGTACCGTACAGCAGTTTGCTCAATTTTCAAAATGTCAATGTAAGTGAATTATCTAGCGCTTTGGAATATGATCCTTTTCTCTATAGCGCATTGCAGCGATTGACTTGCAACACTTTTAGCTCCTATTTCTGTAAGCATGATCACTAATAGACACTATATTAAAAATATTGCTGCTAATAAAAGAAGCACAGAACAAATAATACAAGTGACGTCAAAAAATCCGAAAAAAAAAACTACACGCTAGAAAGAGACTGGCGGAGTGCAATCGCAAGAAACATGCGAAACTTTCTGAGACTAACTGTAACCTTCGAAACTCTTACGTCTTTGGGGCTCTAGTTTTGGATGCTGTAGTTTTAGTAGCTGGATACTATTTCAGACCTAGCGGGCAACCAGACGCTAAAAAAGAAGAGGAGACTCCGACTAGAACTTTGTCACGGAATAATAATAAGAAAAAAAACTAACGCTATTATAAAAAAACATGGACTCAAAAAGTATGATCAAGGATTTGTATAACGCTTCTTTGCTACGTGCTTTCGCTATTTATTAATCGACGCTTGCTAAGACCGTCCTGAAGGTTGTACCACCAGCAATTCTAAAGTTCGACTTGGAAAATTCGGCAAAACTGGTAGCTATTGTGGCATTAAGCGAGATGACGCGGGAGTACCTGATCAAACTAAAGATCCTGCTTGAAAATATTAACTTGCAAAAAGAAAAGTGGCTGAAGAAATTAGTGATCCTTTTCATGATGTTAAAAAATATATCAAGAGTGTTATAAGATCAAGTAGAGGGATTGTACAGGACATTATCGAAGGAACTGGAACAAGCCAGAACAGTGATTCATACAGACATGTTTGAAATTAAGGATGGAGAGGTGTATTACCGAACGAAAAAAAAATCTTTTGACAAGGATTGGGAGATTGAAAGCCTATAACAGTATAGTAAATATTCTTGGTAATAAGTTTCTTCGTAATTTAGGTTTCACTGTGCCAATAGGTAAAATCACAGTGCAGCAAGCTCCAATACTTAATAGATTACCTAGATGAGCAGTTACCTTCGTTGTCCAAAATAGATACAGCCAACGACATTGAGTTTGAATGAATGATTGATGAAGTGTCTACTAAACTGAGAGGCGATGATTTATTCGAATATCCTCTACGTGAACTGCTAGGTTTCGACCGACAGTTAAAAAACATACGAGGAAGTGTACAAGTCGAAATTGCCAAAAAGTTCAATTAGAGAAGCATGTAGACATAGAAAAAAGTAAGTTGACTGAAATGGAAAACAATGAACTAGAGTACACCGATCAACAGCGTAAGGAAGTTAAGATAGAATGAAGGTATTATCTGATGAGCTGACGGCTAGACAGAAAAGTATCTACCTATTGAAAGGTAAATTGAGCAATCAGATCTCCAGTTTCAGAGAAACTATTGCTCGAATTCTTCACAAGAGTTTAAGTAGAGAAAATCTAGAGTCTAGTAGAGAAAATCCGAAGTCTGTTTAGAGAACATGGCATCACCACTTCATTATTAACCGCGATTTGTATGGCCATTGGAGTAATCGTTCACTCGCTCGTTCGCAATCAGTCTGATGCGGTGCCTAGCGGAAGCGGTTATAATAAAGAACCACCACAACAAGATTGCTGGGTAGCAAAACAATTAAAGCCTTGTCTTCTCTTCTTGGAAGATTGGCATTGAAAGAGGAGGACTCATGGCCAAGTATGATAGGCTCCATAGTCAGTTGGATACTGAACACAGCTAAAGAAGCAGTAGGTTGGTTATCGGAACATGTGTGAAGTTTAATTGTTGAAGTGCGTTCAATAATTTACACGCGCATGGTAACTCATAGGTGATCATGCTTATCGACGATGAAATACCGAATCACTCACACTGTAGTCATGCCCAAGGCTATAAAAGCCAGCTGTAGCCGGTGTATAAAATGTTATTAGCTCTGGTTTCTCTGGTAAAAGCAGGTAACCTTTTCCCAAAAGCAATAGAATATTCCGGGTTAGTGTCATTTAAACTGCTAAATTTTTTCAGCAGATTTCTTCTCTTGAAGTAATTGTTCGGCAGTAAGGTCCATCCTTGCCTGCCTTTTCGTATCCAATTGTATTTGAGCTTTCTTCGTCAATAGAGTCCTTCGATAGCGTTGAAAATAGGAACAAACTTCCTGCAAAGACAAGCACATTCACTAAGGCTCCACCAATCATCATTGCTATACTCGCCATGTTTACATATTCTTTGAATTTTATATCCTTCGAATGTTATATTCTTTGCGTTTTATACACCTAAATTTAAAAAGATAAAAAAAAAAGAAAGATGAATAAACTGTATGCAACTATTCCTACGCTCCAGATGGACCGGATATGCAAGACGTTTTTCACACCAACGTCGTAAGAGGTAATTCGAAGAACTGTTAAGACTTGCAGGCGCATTTCTCAGTAAGCATAAGAAATATAGTTAAGTGTTATTGAAACTTCTAGTTCTGAGTACGGGCTCGAACATTCTTAATACCTTTACATGAGTGGAATCCGACCACCATTCAGCCCTGGGACAGATGACAAGGCGAGCTAGAATGATCTGATTCGTTGGCGTTTTCTAATCCATTATTTTATTTGTGATGGCTGAAGGTTAAGTATCTTAGGGTAAGTCTTACTTACAGGTGCTAATATCATCAATTAAGCCCGGTGCAGCTACCTAACTCAGGAATGAAAGTGGGATTGAGATATTACGGTGTCTCCAAAAGGCTTCCAGGGCGCTTACGTTAGCAAGCCCTGGGCAGATCGAGGCTTAACACCAGGTTTGAGGGTCTTCCTAATAGGATCGGACCTCTATTATGGCATCTGCTGCTGTGTTTCTATAAGTTGCTTCCTAAAATGATAGTCTATTGTTTATATAAATTAAATATCCTCCATTACAGACGGATTTAATTTCCAAATGCTGTATGTAAATAATAAAGAGCTATATTAAAAAATTATTTTACATATTTTACAAAAATAAAACATTCATTTTTTTCGAAGAATCGACGCTTTGCAATTGTGAGTCGGCTCCCGTCGTTTGCGTAACAGAGCCTCTATACTTGTTGGCGAACGACCTATCATTAGTCGCAAGTGGCGCAACCTTAGCTCGCTTAAATGCAGACTGATCCTGCGAGATCATCTGGATAGAAAAGGGCAGTGCGAGACCAGATAAGAATTCCTCTTGCCGCCAAATAATATTAGCACCTGTAAGACTTGCCTTAGCCGTGCTTTGCTTATGTTAGCAGTTGCATAATTTACTCGCGTTGGCATATTTTGAGCTCCCTATGCTTATCCTTCTGATTATTTTTACGATGCAAAGAATTAATTAAGCCATGCCAAGTTTCAACCAAATGGAAAGCAAGGTCTTCGGTCTCTGGTCACGTCATGTGCCGTGCTCGCTGATGTTTGTAGTTGCATAATTTATGCGCGTTGCATTCTCTTTGTGATGCATGGACCTGATTAGTTTTGAAATGCAAATGATGATGCAAATGCCAAGTCACGATCATAAGAAAACACCAAACGAGAGCGGCCATTCCTGCACGCGGGAGTAGCTGATTTATTCTTGCAAATTAATTTCTCAAGAGATTGACGCATCCCTGGATTTTTGGCCAGTGCTGGAGCGAACATCATCTCATCATGTTGATTGCCTTAGTTGCTGCGTCATGCCAGAGTCAACTGCGAGCATTTGAAGTCAGGAGTTCGTTTGAATGAGAAGCAATGGCATGCCCCTATCTGCGGTATGTATAGCTTCTCTTTATTGCTGACTGAGTTGAGAGCAGATTTTGCAATGCCACCATGCTGCTTTAAAAAGAACATATCTAAAACATTCCAAATGTCGTTGGTTCGAAATTAAAACTTTAGCACGCTTTAAATTCAGTGCTAGCGCATCTTGTTAACTATGCTGGCTCTCCATCAAAATTGTTTCCGGAATTTTGAAGAAGATATCTTGAACGGAATTATTGCTCGGACGGAATAAGTTGGATTTGAGCGGCTAGTGTTCTCGATTCGTATTCGGCGAATCATGTGATAAGCACGACACGCGACGCGCTTGAGAAAATTCGAACGTTTTCGGTCGCTCGCCGCTCTTCGTAATCCTTAATTAATAATCTTGTGCTTGATAGTACTGCTAATGTGCTTTGGTTTGGCTTGTAGACATCATAGTGACCGTGAATATTATGGCGCAATGCAATTCAGAGTTAACTTATAACTTTCGACAGAAAGACTGCGATTTTATGTTTAGCTCGAGAAAAGCCCGCGTTTTCAAAACCCTTTAAATTATTTAAGTGATGTAATTTTTTGTCGCTTTTCTATTACACGGTTAAATGATGTCGCGACCGGCCTGGTCGTTGATGGCAAGCATGCAATAAACGAGATTTAAAGCGAGCGTTGCGCTCGGGGTGTTTTGCTAAACTTTTGACCCCAATATTGATCCTTTTTGTTCCGCGTATGAACCCTCCCGACTGTAGGCCTGCTCAAAGCGAGTATTTGGAACTTGTAATCTCAGGTTTAGGCTATACGGCGATCATATTAAGATCAACTCTTCTATCCTTCCCACTTTAAATGTACGCACCTTTGTAGTTTTGATTTGATATTCCAAACGTGTGCATGTGTGTGTGTGTGTGTGTGTGTGTGTGTGTGTGTGTGTGTGTGTGTGTGTGTGTGTGTGTGTGTATTTGTGTGTATGTGTGTGTGTATGTGTGTGTGTGTGTGTTTCTGAAGCCAGTATTGATATGGCTAGCTTTAAAGTTTGTTCACCAGAGGAGGCCAAAGTCTTTGCAATTACTAAATTATTACATCTACCTATGGAAAAGACCTTAAGATATTAAATTTATTTATTTATTTTTTTGCTGACTCTCTAATCTGCAGTCTTTTCGAGATTTTTTTCGAGATTATCTACTCCGAAAGAAGCTTGCCTTGTCCTTGTCCTAGCCTGAAGTTGGTGCCATGGATTTCGGACAATACCGCACTAATTATATGGATGTAAACACGCTAATGAGATCTCCGAGAACTCCGGTCTCGATCAGCGTTCAAAGGTAGCCGTGATACCAGCAGTTGTGCCTCCACTTCGATCCAGGAACAACTTGTTTAACAACTTTATTAGCACGCTATCGGTGCGTTGTTCCGGAAATTTCTAGGCTTTTTAGACCATTAGACTCCAACAGGAAATAGCATTTTTCTAAGGACGATCTTATGAATCGCTTCTTTACAAGGTACCCGATTGGATTACTCGTGTCGCCGCAGAGGAAAAGAGCTTTCTTGGTTTGTTGTGGTTGAAGTTGTTGTTGCCACGTGTAGAAATATTTAAATAATTGGATCCCGTATCGCGCTTGGCTTTGTTTTCGATGCCGCGGCATCCTTTTATGCTAACGTAATCCCTTCAAGCAATTGCGTTGAGGTTAGCCATTGAGAAAAAATATTAATGGCCATACCGTTCTTAATTAACCAACATGTGGTGTTTGTTTCAAACTAGTCGAAGAAAGCCGAGAAGAGTTAAAACCTTGATTTTGTGATGAGCTATCTGGAACTTGAACTATTTTGCCCAAACCTTTGACAAGCATATTGTAAGTGTCTGTTGCGATGTTCATGTAACATCCAGCATTTCACAAACGTCGGATGCTATCGCCACAATTATTGTTAATAATCCATGACAGTATCTAACCCGTAAAGTGCTTGCATGTTGCTCTAACAGGTTAGTTGACAGCTCCAATCGAACTCCTGATTCATCAATGAGCCGCCTTTCTTCTCTAGCTGCTTTTTAGGCTAGGCGTCTTTCATCCTGCAGTGTGTCATCCTGCAGTGTGTCATCCTGCAGTGTGTCATCCTGCAGTGTGCCATCCTGCAGTGTGTCATCCTGCAGTGTGTCATCCAGAAGTGTGTCATCGTCAAGTGTCATCCTGAATTGTGTCATCCTGCAGTGTGTCATCCTGAAGTGTGCCATCCTGAATTGCGTCATCCTGAAGTGTGTCATCCTGCAGTGTGTCATCCTGAAGTGTGTCATCCTGAATTGCGTCATCCTGAAGTGTGTCATCCTGCTGTGTGTCATCGTCCAGTGTCATCCTAAAGGTGTGTCATCCTAAAGGTGTGTCATCCTGCTGTGTGTCATCCTGAAGTGTGTCATCCTGAAGCGTGTCATCCTGCTGTGTGTCACCCTGCTGTGTGTCATCCTGAAGTGTCACGGAAAGCCCATGATATGGAAGCGCGTTGGCTCAAGGAAGTGAGCGGCCCCAGAACTTAAATCATGGACTTAAATCTTGATCCATGTAAACTACGTCCTGGTACCTCCATGGCATGGTCTTGAAAGTATACCTCATGTGAAGGTGCGACACGTATCAATTAGAAATAGCGATTGTCAACTTTTAGCAATAACTTCTCAGATCAGAGTTAATTTTAGGGTCCGTCCAAACTAAAATCATCCGACGTGCAGGTTGAGTGCTATCGTCCGCTAGAAAAAAGTTAGAGAAGTTTGGCGAATTGGTTGACCACCAGAAATCGACCGTCGTAATAGTTAGCGCAGGAGAATTTATCATCACATCGGATACGTCGAGTACGGTTTCATGTTTACTGAGGAAGTTTTTATGTAGTTCTAAAATCTCTTTTGTGCAAATCATCACGCAGTGCAAAGGCGAAATTTCAAAAGCGCTTGCATCGCCCTTTGGTGCCTCTGTAGTAGGTCGTCACCCTGTCCCATAGGACTAGAGGGGCTATGGGAATCTTGTGATGTGGTGGTTTCCTGTTGAACAATAAAATGAAGAGTTCTTTAAGGCTGACAAATTGCTGAACCCTGAGAACCCGGCTGAAGAGCCATTCATAAGATTTCGGAAGTCCTTGGACCTCGGAAGGCTTTCGACGCGTGCGGTCCAGAATTCGATAGCGTCGATTGTTTGTCTGTGACCGGGCTGATTGTAAGTGCCGTAGGAAGAATCCTGTTAATTCGTATTTGTATATTAAGCTGCATTGAATGTTTGGATAATGCTTGCCCTTGCTGACTGTTGGCATGCTTTGGATCACTAATGCCACTTCTGGCTGCGTTTTTACCGCC
This sequence comes from Craspedacusta sowerbii, assembly GCA_003687565.2. NCBI lineage: Eukaryota > Metazoa > Cnidaria > Hydrozoa > Limnomedusae > Olindiidae > Craspedacusta > Craspedacusta sowerbii. Next base: position 44,814 of record QQSS02055545.1, read on the forward strand.
CTGGCACGATTCCACGAGTGCTGATTGGTTGAGCGGACTCCGCGCTAATTGGTGTCAGCACATCACAGAGGGGTAGGGCCGTATAGTTATTATATACCTAGTAGCACAATTATCTTATAAGGAAGAATAAGAATAAGAATATACTTTCTCATTAAAAGAGCATAAAAGATACATCATAGCACGTTGTTATCTCACAGCAAGGGATCTTATACAATATCTTATTGCACATTACAGCGTAGAAACAATGAATTGAAGTGATACTCGATTCAGCATATTGCTTGAGCATTCCTTGTAGCCGAAGCTAATGTACATGAGGACGCCGTTTTGGGTGTAGCTAACAATACCATCAATTATCTAAAATTTGAGCTGCTTGAATTCGTTCGAACCATGGTCACCTGGCATTCCCGTTGCGAACTCGAAAATCCCCTCCACCCTTCTTGAACAAAAATTCCCGTTTCTGAAAATCAAGCATACAAAGCCGGGCATCTCTTCATTTACGCTGGTTGTATGTAAACAACGCTGCGTCATCCGTGGATGAGACTTTATGCAGTAAGACATGCAATGTTGGCAGACGGCAAGATATTCTGTTTGGTCCAGTACAGCTGATGCGAGCATACGCTTCTGCATAGCAGACAGCAGCCTGCCGGGGAGAACCTCCACGCGGCGGCCGGTGGGCAAGCAGGGTATGTGGCAAATTTTTGTGGCTACCCTGTTTGGCAAATCTCCTAAGAAGACCTAACCAGCACAGTGCGACTTCGTCGTCCGCTGGGAAGGTCTTCAAGAAGAGTGTCTCCTGGTAACAGGGGACAGTGCGATGTCAGCTTCACGATCGTTGGAGCATCGACCAGTCGTCCGAGCCTCCCTTTGAGGGCACGTATCGAGCTCTTTAGCTTCTTGAGAGGGTCAACAACATCGACGACTGGACATCATTTGCCGTCACCGACGATCGATGGACTGCGCATCCGGGGAAACTCCTGGCTCTTCAGCAACAAACAAACAGACAGTAGCCTAAACTTGTAAGCCAAATCCTTTGTAGCGTCACGGTCTTTCATAAATAGCCCTTCCAACTTCAAGCGTAAGTGGCTGAATTTAACCGGAGACTTTGTCGCATTATGATTTGAGGACCACGTCCATTATGTCTCCAGGCACGATGCGCCAGAAGAATTGGAGAATGGTGAAGTCGAGGACATGACTGACCGTGTGCATAAGTCGCTCACTGCAACGGACGCAGTGTCCTCTGATGGCTATGGCGAGAGTCCGGGTCATGTCCGCGGTAGCCGAGATGAGCCGGAGACCCTAACCTACACCGACTACTTAAAGGTAACTTGCCATGTTTTGAATGAGCAAAGTTAGCCAGCGCCTAGCGAGAGCCAGAGACTGCTGCTTCTGTGGGTCATTTCTTGCAACAAAACTGCCATTCTGCTAGGTGTGTTGCGCTACAGACGCCATCGTTGGTGTTCCTGCACCAACATCGTGTTTCTGCTTGGATGCGAGTGATTTCATCTACAAGTGCTGCCAGTATACACGCTCGATCATACCGTATGGATCTTGCTGTGCTGAGAATACTTTGTTTGCTTGTTTCTGTTCTTTTGTTAGATTGAGGATTTGCTGCGCTGTTGTCAGCCTGTTACGGACGTTCACGACGAGCATTTGTTCATCATCGTTCATCAAGGTAAGCTGGGCAAATCACTTCCATGACTAACATGCCGGTCATTGTTTTTTTTTTTGTGTTTATTTTGCATGTCTTCCTAGTGGTGGTGTGAGAAGGTAATAAGCTTTAATGCAAACTTTTGAGGTTTAGAGCTTGGTGCGATAACTCCAAGAGATAGCCTTTACTAAGTTTTAATTTATCTTCTTGGTCGTCTGAACCTAGCCTGCGAGAGGTGACTGTGCATGATTCTCGCTGAAAATAGGAGAACATGGCTCTGTATTCATTTGCGAAAAAGATCACAATCCTTATTCTATCAGCCCGATATTCTATCAGTCAATCTTCATTTTACCCGTCGATTTCTTTAGTTTACGAACTCTGGTTCAAAGAGATTCTGCACGAATTGGACTCGGTGCGAGGTCTTTTCCAACAACCGGTAAGTATAGGATGAATCTTCTTAGCGCAGTCCGTGTTCGCTAGCTATTTCTGCCGTGGGCTACTCTGATGAGCGTCCGCTCAAACTGACTGCAGCATGCAAAGCCTATTTCGCACTTGCCATGCGTGAGATATATTTAAGCGTGAGAGCTCTTTGCCTATAAGACGGATACTGCTCTCAGCTGTGCTATCTATAGGCACGATGCTACGCTAAATAAGGATGTCAAAACTCATGAAAGGCTCTAGATATAAACGCATTAAAGGTCCACCTGATATCAGGTTAGATGTTCCCGTTCGTTTGCCTTTGCCAATCTCTTTTGTGATGCTTATTTAGAAAGTGGATGAGCGAGACATGTTGAAGGTCAACTCAAGATTGTCTCGTGTGGTCCATATCTTAAAGGTAATGCTTAGTTTTGGAGGGGATACCTCTGTCGCATTAGCAGGAGTTTTAATCACACGGCCATATTGCTTAGAAGCCATGACGAGGTCGTTTAGCACCGTTTTATGGCCTCCTATAAGATCATGATATTAAGTTCTTGATATTCTGTACTATGGCATAGTTACTAGTCTGGCTTAGTAATATACGGCATAGTCACTCACTTGTGTAGGTTGCTCTTTACGGAATTAACTAAATCCACTAAACAGGCCTTGGCAGGTTGTAGTTGTGTTCTCTTCTAGATTTTGGTGGATCAAATCATGATTCTGGAGACCATGAACCCGTCCGATTTCGGACAATTCAGGTGACACAATTTCTTTAGTTTCGCCTTTTTCTTGGTCTGGAGAAGATATTCGTATTTCTGGGGTCGAAAACTGCGCGAGCTAAGAAGACAACTGTAGCCATGCGCACTAATTATAATCTTGTTTTCAATTATCAATCAATTATTGCTGTCTGTTAAGCAAAAAAGTATTGTGAAACTAAATTTCAATCTAGGCCGAAGTTCTTTGATAGAACTTTAGACAGAGTTTAACTCGTTACTTGCTGATTTGGTGTCCGGAAGAGGTGTAGTCATAATGTTCTGAAGGTTACTTCTCCTTCGACAACTAGCTGCTGTGCGGCAATCGCATCTGATGCATGTGTCTTTATCGTGTGGAGGCATTCATTAGCCTTATTCCAACTTTCTCGTTCAGGGATAAACTGAAAAACTCCTCTGGTTTTCAGAGTGTCCAGTTTCGTTTGCTAGAGAACAAGTTGGGAACTAGTAAGGTACGCGCGTTGGATATGCAGTTTGGTTTGTGCGTACGTTTTTTCCCCACTCACAATCACCAAAAATGTGGCTGCTTTGTGAAAATTTTGGACTGGCTGCATTCGGCATTTGTAAAATATATAATGTGTAGACTTATGCGTGTGGGTTATTGAGAAGGTAGCGACAGCGGTAGAATTCAACATTCGCACTATGTTCTCGACCAGAGAACTTTGGAAAGTGTTCGTCCTCATTTTTCTAGGAAAGTCGTATACGATACAATAACGTCGACTACAGGTACGCAGTTATTTGCCGTTTGATGTATTTTGTCACGTATTTCGTGTCTTGCTCGATCAACAGTGAATATTCTTAGGTTAGAATCTCCGAAGGCATCGGTGTTAGGTTGTGCAAGCAGGCATTACGACTGGTAGGTGTTATACTTTCTAGCATGACGTTCAAGGACATGCCCAAGTATCGTCGCCTAATCGAGGAATCGGAAAAACAGCCTTCTGCCTTTGATCTCGTCCAGGTAAGTATGCCCTCTACATTATGAAGTATGTGCTTAGTGGAACGTTGCGTGTAGGTTACTGCAACGAAGTATATCATTATAATCATTGTTTTTCATTCGTAACTGCTTTTTGAAATTGAAAGCAGCTGATCTATTCGGTCTTGGACTGCTTTAAATCTGACTTTCTAAGCGTTTCACGTGTTAAGATGTGGCTGGAGCGAACGCCTGGCCTGGAGAGCGATGGATTCAACTTCTGGGAGAAATACAGAGTGAGCTGTCGAAGATGGCTCGAGGACGAGAAGCTAAACATTGAGGTACGTGCCCTTCCAACTAACCCGGCTCGCTCTAGTCTCGGACGTGTTGTTTTTTCAGCGCCGTATGGTTTGTAGTTCTAGAGTCAGAAGGACATCTTGCTTTTTCGATGACTTTGTTTAGAAAATTCAAGACCTGAATCAACGATCTAACAAACTAGAGGCGCTGAAGAAAAACCAGGTAGGTGGTACGGCTAATGAAGTAATGGTGCGCATAGCAAAGAACGGTTGGAAGTCCGAAGGAAACTGTACTTCCCTCCCCCCTCCCCCTTGGCAGAAGACGAGCACTCTAACAGCGTAACTATGTATTTCAAGCTAAATTTATCGTCTTCTTCTTGTAAATTATGCGTAAACTGCGATAACTTCGATGCTCGAGACACGCGCAAACGTACGAAAAGCAGGCTGCTCAGTTACTGCATCTCTTGCTTTAGGAGAATTTCGATCAGATCTTGATTGAAGAGAATTACGAGAGATCGAGAATGCGGGGTAAGGCAAAAAGTGAACATGGTTGATTTGCGTTCTCTTCATTCGGCGTGTTTGGAAGAAGGATTGAAGATCTCTTCACCACTCTTATTTTACATCACCCATGCTTCAGGTGACAGGCGGTTTTCGTGGAAAGCTATTCAAGGGGCCCTGATGATTTCCTTCTACTGCGACGAAGTGGTGTTTCATCAACCGTTTCGTATGCTTACCCTTTTGATGGACATTGACTCTCTGATCACGAAATGGAGATGTGAGTTTGCTTATTAAAAGTTTCCGCTTGATCCCCTGGTGCTTCACTATTGCAAATTGGAATATTTTGAGCCCGTCTAAGCTAGTGTGACGTGAGAATATCTCAGTAGCACTTACACTTTCTAACTGTTTTCATGGTCATCTTTATTTGTCTGCAAATCTATGAAACGTATGCTGACTTGCTTGTCTATCTGTCGAATTATCTGCTTTCTAATTAAATGATCTGCTCCCCAATCGCAACGAAGTTCATCTTAATCTGCAAAGTTTTCTCTGCTTGATACAGATAATCACGTCATGCTTGTCCAGCGACAACTGGGAACGAAGTTGGGAAGCGGAGGATCGTCTGGGTACCAGTACTTGCGCTCGACTGTAAGGTAAGGCTTGGCGATACAAAACACGCTAATTCAATTGCCCAGAAGTTTGCGATGTCAGAAGAAAGTTTGACCAAAATTGCAATTTCTTTTAGTGATCGCTACAAAGTCTTCCTGGATCTGTTCAACCTTTCCAACTATCTCATTCCAAAGCAGTACATAACTCCTCTGTCGCGTCAGTATCGCAGCCGCTTGATCACTGTCTGCATGCCTTCCTTCGTGGACCTGGAGGGAGCTGACAGTGGTGGTGAATATACCGTGTCTGATAGCAAGTAACATAAGAAAGCTGGAAAGAGACTTGCGCGAACTCGTAGCCCATCATACATATAGCCGGTCATGTAACCAAACTCTAGTAAAGGTCCTTTCTTGTTATGTCCCTCTTATACACACGTGAGGAATTGCGCACTGGTCTGCTGATAAAGAAATTATGTTTTCCTCTCTCTCAATAATCTTCAACCGCGAATAATGTACGCTTTGATTGATTTTGATAGATCCTGATGCGGAAATTGCGCTAATAGATTTCTCTTAGTTATATCGTACGTGATGTACGTGTGAAAGCGTGTTCATTACGAAGCCAAGTCGTAGCCTCGGTCTCGTGCTTTCGTATCATCGTGAGGGTGCCACAGTTGGTTGTGGTCTTGATGAACTGGTCGTATGAACAGTCCCGAGAATTGCAAAGCGATCTTGATCAAATCCACGATGACGTGCAGCTTGGAAGCATGTTGCCTGGTATTCGATGTACCTCAGCTGAACATACCTCATACCCAAGCAATATCTGTGAAGCATTTTTTTTTTTTGTCTTGTGACAAAACTATGCACAGAACTCGCAATTTTTGCTAAGATGTGGCTGGAGGTTAGTGACAATCTAAAAAAAATACACGCAGAATATGTACCCTATGCTCTTAAAAGCTTGGAGCGAATAGTAAAATCGATTAAATGTAGTCAGCAAAGCTTAGTCAATATGTTCAATGAGCTTACTAGTTAGAAGGAAGAAAAGCTTGTCAGTAAAATTAAGAAAGCTTGACGTAAAGCTTGTTTCTATTCGTTTGCGGCGCTCCAAGCACGACTGCTAAATGCAAGATCGCAGCTTAGCTCAGTCGAAAGCGCACACACAGCACACAATTCCTCACGCAAAATACGGTGATCTTTGGCTTTTCTGCTTAGGTTAGCTATAAAGCGAATACAAGAATGGGAGGTTCTTTTTAAAAGCTCGCACCACTCGTTCAACTGGATGAATTATTTGTCCGTTATTGCAAACACGGGATATCTCGTCGCCTACGCCACAGCGCTGTCATATCACAGACCATAACAAAGTAAGCTTTAAATAATTCTTAGGAATTGCATTCACAGAGACCATCAAACAAAGAAACATAGGGGAGATTACGGCAGTACCTCAAAAAACAATGACTGGGTTTTGTAAGCGCCATAACTTGAGATGACTGCTATAGTCGCCTGGCATGTCTAAACTGTAGACAGTAGGTGGTGTCACAGCTATAGGAAGGGCGTAAGAATAGCATTTATGCGCATGAAGCATCGGTCATTCCTAAGCCTCCTAGCATGGAGCATGAAATAGAAAAAACGCACTCGATTGACGGCGAAACGGCTTGTTAATATAATGCAGAATTTTGCTGGATTTAGACGCGCATAAGATGCCTTATTAGGAAATGCTGCAAAAGCCCTTAACAATTATTTAAGGAAATTAATTTTTACATAACTGTGAAGCATGGTGTCGCCCAGAGAACCGAATACCTCAAAGTGAGGCTCATATCACACAAGCACATATATTTTGAAATTGTCCAAGTTAAGAAAACTTAACTTTCTTAACTTAACATTTGACACTTCAACGTCAATCTTTTGAAATGCGATTATTGAGAGTTGATACATCTAAGGATAAACATTCTGCGCGTTCTATCTTTTGTTCACCAAAGCTATTTGACAGTTAATTACCATCAAATTAGAACGCGTTACTTCCTGATCTAATGCAGCGGACAAAAGAATCAGACGAAGCTGAGCATTAGTTACACTTAGATAGTACGGCTGGGCTAAAACTGCTTTGGTGATTTTGCTAAATTATGACATCATTAATCAACAGTACTAAAGCCTCATCTCCAAAGGAAAGGTGTGACAGACTTTGCATGCAGCAAAAATCTGTTACGTTTATATCCGATGCAAGATGTGTCTAATCGAGGTATCTCGCTTCGCAGTCCCTAAGTATGGAAGTGAACATGGTCCATGTGGCCCACGATCGATTAATTCCCAGGACACCGTTACCAACAGCTATTGTAAAATAGTTTAACGTCACGAACGCAAATACTTGTGTTCTACTTGGTTAAAAACTACTCTACTGCGATAGTTAGGAGACAACTTCCCTGGGCTGTTAGTATCTTACGATGAAGCGCGCAAGATCCCGTTAGAGAATGCACCCAATGCAATCCAGAATAGAAGCCGTAGGAAAAGACGAAGGCCTTTTTCCAGCTTTAGCAATCGGATCCCAGATACAACCAATGAAAAGCTTAGCATGAACCCGGCAGAACTTGCAGCAACTCATGGAATCTTACCGGACGCTCTGAATACCGGATTATGGCAGCTAGGTGGCGCCACGCTTAAGAGCTCTCTTTCGTGGGAACATTGGTATGTCCAGTCATTATATCAGTTACAGGCATTCGATTATACATTCAAGACCGTATCCAATAACAGAGTGTACAATGGTTATAAACGCAGAAACCCACAGAGAATTGGCGAAAGCTTTCAAAGCAGGTTGCGACTCAGGAGTCCATTAAAGACCTCAAAAAAATTGTGAGCTTGCCGTAAATAGCCACTTAAACAAGACAGTAGCAGCCCTGATGGAACAAGAACAAACAATATTCCCGTCGACAATGCTTGAGACTTACCGGCGTTCCTGGAAAGCCTGATGAGACAGCTGACGACTGCTTGCTAACCGTTTCCAACAACTTCAAGGAGACAGTCTTCATAGTGCCAGACGTAGCTTTGGATCGGGCCCATCGGATTGGGAGTCCCTCAGGGAAGCCTCAACCTATAATCGTGCGTTTTGCTACATGGAGACTTAGATCAAACGTCTATCGGGCATGAAAATGTATTCACCAGCAGTCGGGGTGCTCAGCCTCTTTGCTCTTGGAATTTTCCCTGATGCTCTCAAAATAGCAAAAGTGGTACCAATTTATAAATCTGGCTCAGATCACGTCTGCAGCAACTATCGTCCTATATCTCTCTTATCTAATATTAGCAAAATTCTAGAAAAAGCCATGCATAAGCGTGTCTGTGCCTTCATTGAGCATTTAGAAATAGTTTATGATCTACAATTTGGATTC
>QQSS02055546.1:0-18085 GCA_003687565.2 Craspedacusta sowerbii
TCGTTGACAAACAGAAGCTGGCATTCTATACTTCACCTTGCTCAGCTAACCCGAAAATGGTCGAAAAGGCGCGCAAAGAGGGAACGTAGCGCATGCGTGTATGACTGCCGGGCATTTAGTTTGAAACCTTCCGTGCCAGGCTGCCCGGCATCTAGACACTTTGTAATTGAAAATAGGTTCAACTAGTAGCATGTCTAATAGAAGAGTAGAGCCTTAGGAAGAGAAGAGACAATTACCATTTACCAATTAACATAGGGAAAAAATTGAGGACCAACTAGGAGAGATACTTGTCCAGGTTCTAGAAAATTGACTGACGCCTTTAAACAAACCAGAATGGCAGCAGGTGCATGTTGTTCCGATGGCTGGTGGCTTGAAAAGTACAAGGTCGGTCTTTTTAGCATTCAGAGTAAGACGATTCCCACACAGCCAGTCGAAAGGACTTTCTAGGTCTTTAGTTAAGGACATGCGGATTACCTTTAAAGACGAGTCACATAGTAGGACATTGTATCATCAACAAAGTGGTAAGTTGTCGAGTTCTATAAGCTATGCTGAAGCTATTGACGTATTTCAGGTAGAGCAACGTCCTAGCACGGAGCCTTGCGGAATCCATTAATTGTCGTCATAGGCCTCAGAGTCAGCTGAGCCAATTGTCACGAACTGGGTACGCTCGGTTAGAAATGATGCGAAACTAATCATTTGCTTGAGCTCGAATACCATAGTTTTTTTAGTAATATAGTGTGATTGACCGTATCGAATGCCTCCTGCAAATCAAGAAATACTCCGTACGCAAACTTATCTTATCTAGATTAGACTTAGCTCAAGAAGACTAACAAGTGCATGACTAGTAGAATGCTTTTTAAGAAAGCCAAGTTGCAACTCAGATATCTGATTATATTTCTCGAAGTAAGAGTAAAAACGATCGTGCATAACGTTTTCAAATATTTTACTTATGTTAGAGATCAGTCTATAGATCGGTAATTGGAAAGAGATTCAGGTAATCCTGATTTATAAAAGGGGATAACCTTCGCTGTCCTCAAGCATGTTGGAAGGCAAGCTTGCACAAATGAATGGTTGATAATAGAGGACAAAGGCTGTGCGATCACATTTTTAGCTAATTTTAGCAGTCGCGTTGGTATACTATTACGCACTGAAGCTTTGAACATTTGAAGATGGTAAATGATCTTAAATACTTCAGTAGCCGTCGTGTCGGGAATGTGCATGCAGTAACTGACATTGGACTTAGAGTGATATTTTAAGTCGCGCTTTGCAGCTTCGATATTGCTATCAAGCGAATTTGCAACAGAAGAGAAGTATTTGTTAAATGCGGTCGCGATGTCCTTAGGTTTAGAGGAACTGCATCCTTTAATGTTACGGTGCTGGGTGTAACACATACATTTTGCTTTGATGTTTTGATAATAGACTAAAGACCATACCATATTCTTTTTATGCTGTTACTATTTTTTTTTTCAAAGTAGTCATGGAAGAGCAATATTTTGCTTTTCCGCAAAAGGACCACAATAAGGTTACGATAATTTTATCAAGCAGGAAGTTTTTCTCTTTCAAGTCTTGGTTTTTCGCTTTCAGGAATTTTTTGTAGATAGAATCCATTTTTTGATCGATACCAACAATCCCCGAGGAATTCAAAGCGTCCCTTGTAACATTACTTCTTTTACGAGTATGATGACGTTCAAGAGCCATAACGTTAATGATGACTCAGAAAGTTTTTTCTTTGTTTGTCTATTCTATAGTTCACAATTTTTACATGTCTGATTTGCAGACAAAAAATCTGGCTAATCATGATTTTCGTTACCATATACAGTATAAGATAAGTATTTGGTGGAGAAGAAGACAACTTCTGTAGCCATGGCTAGTTAGTTTAGGATGTCACATTGAATCCTGGCTTAAGGATCTATGCCTCAAGACCTAATGAACATTATTAAAACTGTAGCTTAGTATGTGGCATTACTTGTTCAATTGAATATGCACCACTAGTCTGCATACTGAAACATGCAATAGAAGTCCTATTAACGGATCTTTCCTAACCTCGGACCAGGATCTTTTGGGTTTGATCTAAAAAACTCTTGATATTGTCCACAAGCATTTCGTTAAAAAAAAAGCTCAACAAACGCAAGGCGCTTTGGACTAGCATTCTTAAATATAACGTACAAGCAAGTCAAATATTAAGTAAAAGATATAAATGCACATTTAACTCATAAATAAACAAAATAAATGGTAGGAATGGCACGTTCATACACTTGTATCATAAAGACCTCCAATCTTTTCATTAATTGTGAGCGCAAAGTCGAACGAGAGTATTATTCATATCTGCAGAGCAGAAAAAGAAGCGAGGGATCCGCAGTGGATCTTTTCAGTTAGTGAAGTGATGCACCTCCTGTTTATTTATAAATTGTTAAATATGGCGAATGCATGTGAAAGAAAGAAAGAACGATATTTTGGTTTGGTAAGTGGTAGTAACAGTGCAATTTAGAAGGGGGTAAGTTTGGTGCCCTGGGCAGAGGAAATCTCAGGGGCTAGGATTGCTCTCACTGGTTGCCCAAAAACCCCAGTTAATCAGCGAGCAAGATTCAGGATCTAAGATTAAAGATTCAATTTATTTTTACCCATAAAGATAAGATACATTAGCAAAGAGATTTCAAAAAATGACAGATATCTAAATGGGAGAGTGAGCTCCTCGCAGCAATGCTAATCGGAATTGAGGAGCTCTCCCAGACTTTTTTCTAATCATAAACCAAATGAAAAATAAGGACAACTCGTACTTTATTACATCCGTATTGATACAAATTTAGTATTCCATGAAAAGTTGCAGATTGACGCGGCTAGACTTGATCACAAAAATCGCTCTGAGATTTGTAAAAAGAGTTGTAAAAAGGCAGTTACAAAACAAAAACACGCGGGAGAATTTTAATGTTTGCGACCTGCCGAAAAACATTACAATGACAACTGGATTCTATCCATATCGCACACATACATAAACACGCTTGAGCTGAAATAAAGAAACATACGGTCCAGAGCATACGAGCTTGGCCGGCCCCCAGAAAGTATTTTTATACATGCGAGGCTTGTGTCCTTGTGGATTGTGGCCCTATACTATGATATGATTTAGTGTAGATGGACTTGGCCTTGGAGTAGGAGGCCTCGCTAGCTTCTCTTCGTGAACATGACGATACGTTTTTCCAGTATCCGTTACGCTAAGACGATACAAACACCGCTCAGCGCTAGTCAAGATAGAATTTTCTTCATTACCGCCACCAGCTGTGACGTTCTTCTCCCATGCATGCTTGATAGCTTCTGCCATACTAAGCGAAGAAGTCATACACTGATGATCCTTTCATGCTGTGAAGCGAAGTATGGTTGCCTGTACGCCAAGATCCAAAGCAAAACTTTTAGGGTGAAAATAGGCTTTTAAAAACTCGACGCTTATATCAGCCACACTGCGCTTCATATAAGGCCTTTCCAATGTTTTAAAGTCTGTTACTGCCAGGCCATTTTTAAGTTTCTCAGTAACATCATGAATAAGATTTAAAAAAAAAACAAGATACTTGTAATAATCTTGACAAGAAAAACAGTTGTCTTGATTTTATGGACATGCTTTTACAAACTATTGTCATCGGCAGCTTCAAAACCAAACTCGATCTTTACAAGAAATTCTCCCCAGCACAAAAATTAATTTCTACTTGACTTCCAGAGAAATTTAAAGGAGGCGATGCAAAGCCCCCTTTATCCATTTTTTCTTCTTCATTTATATTCTTTGTGCCCTATCTTCATTCTCCGGATTTCATTTCCAGACCATGTAACAATTATTTTAGCGTTAAAATTATTCCCGTCATCCTCTAGTTCTTACACAGTCTATCATATATTCCGCCTTACTCTTGTTCTTACACTCTCTATTATATGGTCCAACGATACGCTAGTTGTTATACTGTCATCATCTGTTCCCGCCTGACTCTAATTCTTTCACTGTTTATCGTACATTCCGGCACTACCCTATACTTATTTAAACGTTCTTGGATCCAGTTAACATCTTAGGTAAATTTTCAACTCCTCCCACGCTCTCTATTCTTATGGTGCGATTTGTTTTTCATTCTTCTAAGGAAATGTGCGATTTGCGCCTTTGGGTCATAAATATCCTGGTGAAGTTTGCTTTTGACAGTTAATAATGGGAATGTTTCGTTTAAACGTATTATTCAGATTAAAACTTTTTTTTTTGTATCCTGAACGTGTCCTTAGGATTGACTTTTTTACCCTCACGATTACTGAAAATGCTTCCACGATGTTTCATTCTATTTATATATTAACGCAAGTAAGTTACTCCATGGTCGAACTTCGTCTCAGAAGTCAGCCAAAGGCAACAGTGGTTTGCAAGTCCTTATCGACTATATCACAGACTCGATAATTGCTTACAGAAATCCTAGCACCACTATTATGGTTGTAGCACTTTCTTAAAGAGGTAGTTCCCATCCTGCTGATCGCCCAAACTGGTTCTAACATCTGGCATGATAGTTTACAGACACGTGGTATTTTTTAAGTAGTGTGCTAAGCCCAAAGTAATAGCGAGTTTTTAGGGTGGCACGTGGTAACGTCGCACGAGCTGAAGCAAATTTAATGCCTTAAATTTTTGAGGGATTGGGGCCCCTGATTCGGTGCACCAGTGCATCTAACGTTTGGAAACAATGCGCTATGCAGAAAAAATCTTGCACATGTCAGAGACTGGCAATAGAACTTTCCAGCATTCCAGAGTAGTCGCATGAAAACTAGGCCGAGGCCGAAGGGTGACAGTAAATAAACATGGCGACTTGCGGTGAAGCCAGCACCAGCAGAAGCACCACACCACATAGCACCACATGACGAAATATTGTTTTAAATTTCTCTTGCAAAACATATGATGAATATTGCTTAACCAGAAGCCAACCAAACTAGATTTCTACGTTCATTGCAATCGCCATGCAATCTTTTGCCTCCTTTCCATGCAAGAATTTTTTGCGAAAACGAGACTCGGGAAAGGTCTATTGGCTCCGCGCGCAAAATCTTTCTGCACGAGCTTGCGCGCGTTCAAGAGTGCATGGATGAGCAGCATGTAAACTTGGCAGGTCCTGCTGAGGCCGCAGTTAAGGCAAAGAAGTGGAAATGAAGGCGGCTGTAAGTTCCTTGAGCCAGCTCTGTTAAAACCGTAATTTCGTATCCTATTATTACTCACTTCTCATATCCTTGTTAGGCACCTGTCTCCTATACATTGTTAATTAGTTATCGAAGCCATCGCTGTGTGAGGCAATTAGACGAGTGACCACAGACGATTTCGTCGTGAAGGAAGGACGTAATCGGTATTGTTTGTAGTTTTGACGGCGGCTTAAAATAAAATGTGCCCGAGCCTGAGTGCTTTTGCGGTAATCAGGCACTTAAAATTAGGGGCAACCATGCATGCAAAGATGAGCGGTGCGTGTCAGCTTGTCAAAGTTGCCACTGAAGTGGACAACAGCCCCTCGACGCTGTTAGTATATTTATTTTGTTGACATTGTTATTGATTGGGCGTGGAGCCGAAGTGAGTCGATTATGTTACAAAGGAAATGGTATATTCGAGATGCGTAAGGTGCAGAGGTTTGTCCAGTGTGGAAAATCTTTGAGACAATCCTGCAAAATATTGGTATTAGCTTCGTTTAAGCCTGGAAGCGATGGTGCCAGAAATTCCAATGGTTGAGTGAATTGGTAAAAGCATCAACACTTGGTTATTGCAGCAAAACATGTATAGCCTTAAAATTTATATTCTCATCAATATTAGTTTTTGTACTTAATAAAGAGCGTATAGTCTCAACTTGAATTATTTCATTTGTAGTTTATTGATTCCTAAATATCATGATCGTGGTCAAAGGAGTAATTAATATAAACCAGCTTAAGTTTACAGTAACTGCTAATTGTAAATGTTTAGTGTCTTCGATTGGTATTGTCAAATACTTGATTAATACTGTAATAAAATTTGAGGCTTGTTTGAAATTGCTGTGAAGGCCATGCTAAGCATTTGTGCAAGGATACTTAAGCTATCAGAGATAAAGTTCTTACGAAAAAGCCAGGTGAAGCTATTTGTGGTAGGTGGTTTAACTTAAGTTTGCTGTTTGTGAACCTTGCGAGTGCTGTTGTGAGCCTTGAGTCTATTTGTTTATGCCAGCTGTTGGCTGATGGCAGCATCAAAGTGCTTGGTTAGCATGTTGGTTCTCTTGCAGTGCTGTTCTTCACTTGATGGACAAGTAACTCCCCTAATGTGGTTTTACTATCTTGGTTTACATAATCATTCCTGGCCATTTTATTTAAACTCACTGCTATTTAAATTTCTAATCTATTATTAGTAATTCTTTTTCTGGGTTTTTTATTACATAGGCTCTGGTAAATTTTCCTGACTTTTTACTTAACTTTACTTACATTCAGCATACTAGGCAAGGCCTGCAGCTTTGAGTAGGAGTCTAGATTGTGTTGCTCTCATTGCCATACTTTCCTGTAATCTAGAATTACAAGCAAATTGTAAAGAGTCCAAGCCAATTCAAGACGGGGTCCAGTCTAAGCGAATCAATGGTAGAAATAACGCTGCTCGGATACTAATATTTGCTTACTCAGGTCATTGTATCCTATGAGCTATCTATAAAAAGTAGTAAGTCAATTGTGCTTCCTGAAAGCCAACAGCATCTACTAATTTTTTAAAATTTCTAAGAAAGTAGCAAGCTGCCTACGTTGTGATTATACTTTCATATGGTTATTAATTTGAAACCAACCAACTAACTTGGATCTCAGTCTGAATTGGAAAGTATCATTTTGTTTTGGAATGCAATAAGATTATATCCAAGAAAAGATTCCAGGAAGGTATTAAAACTTGTTTCAAAGCTGTGAGTCTCTTATTACGACAATTAAGTGGTCAAATTTTTTGAGTTTTTCTTTTTGCTGCAGTTCAAGATGTATGATAAGGCACCACCTAACCCATTAACAAGTCAGTCAGCTAGCTGTCGTAAGGCCACGTCTGCAACTTGGTTTGAAGTTATATGGTTAACTTAATATAAATATTCCATGGCCAGCAATTCAGTCTAAAGTTGTTTAGGTGTGTTTATGGACTTAAAATTGATGTTTTTGCCTGAAAGCTAGTGCTGACAAGTTATCACCATTCTCGTTGGTACCAAGAAGAATGCAGCCAACCTCCTAATTGGTACTTTTTGCATTCGAAAAAGAAGATATTATCTAGTACATTGATATGCCGCTTGAAAGGTCTGTGCTTGGCATCTTTGCAAAGCTATGTTGCCCTCCTGGACTGCAGTCAACTCCTGCAGTTAATGCCACGTCCCTGTATGTAAGAAGTGAGAAGTTTTTAACCCCTTAGTCCGGGAGATCGCAATTATTTCATACCCACGTATTGCAAGTCTTTTTGTTAGTGACATGCATTACCTCTTTCATGAGGTGCGGACTGCATTTTTTTTTTTGCTTCAAAATCAAGGGTGCTCTGTCTGACACTATCCTCTGAGCATTTTGCAGCACATTGAAGCATTTAAAGCTATATTATACTATTTCTTTTTTCGATTAATTAATGTATGAAAGATACAAGTTCTTACCCAAGAAAGTCAAGACTTTTCTCGAAGTCTGTAAAGTTTTTTTTTCTGGACTAGTGTACGCGACACGAGGTATGGTGGAGGAGAATTTAGAAATCGTTGCATGGGTTACCTCTCTTGCGTGAAGCGAGCTGTTTGCCGGAAATCTCCTGGTTTATTTATTCATCGAGGGTAGTGCAACGTTTTCATGCGCAAGGCTTTCAAGTCCTTCCTGCAACGGCTGATCACTCGACTATTTTTGTCTAATTTCATGTCAGTGAAACCGTGGTCAGTTCGCAAAGACAAGTACGAAGCTGACCGCCTAGTTATGTGATGTGGTGTAGTGGGTATTTCGATTCTATGCCTAGTTGTTAATCAGGTTCGGCGGCTTGGAGGTGGCAGATCCTACTTAAACCGCATTAAAATGTAGATGTAGCCGTCTGTGTCAGAGGTGGCCAGTGGTTTCAAAGTTCGGTAGCCCATAGCACCGTGTGTTAGGAGCGTAAGGAATTGTGGCTGTTTCTTTATATGAGTAAGTGAGTAATGAAGTAGTGAATGCCTGCTTACTGTAAGCCGCTTTGAGTGCAAAGGCATCTCGCGTAGTGGAATGTCTTAGTGAAGATCGCAACTGTTGTATACTGCATACGCACGCGATAATAGCTCAGTCAACCTCTATTGCGATGCTATGGGATATCACTCATTCTGCGCCTAGGCGAGCTAGCAGTCGCTGTTGAAAGCTGCCACTCATCTTCTCGCTGACGGTGCCGTATCCGTCAATTGATGCAGTTTAATTATCGCTGTGCAACCTTGGTGAGCGTGTGGTTTGGGATTGTGCGTCAACGTTTATGGTGCGCGTTTGAAGTTCGCATGATCGCTGCTGCGTGTTCCCTTCTTCGTGCGGATGGGCGTGGCGTTCTAATGTTTCAAGATTTATCACTACGCCTCGTGATCTTAGGCACGCCCTTGCGGTTTTCGTCGAGAAATCTAAGCTTCGAGCGAATTGTATTTGTGACTGGCTGTATAGCCTTAATCATTAATTGGTTTTTCGTTGGCCTAGGGCACGCGTTTTTGATCTTGCCTTAATCTGGACTGGTTTCTTTATATCACAGTCGTAGTAGATGACTTTCTGCCTTGCATGGAGGATGACGCCGACAGACCAAAGCAAGAGAGAAAGAGTCGCGGTGCCCTTTCCAGCCCCGTCCACTCCGTACAGATAGTAGGCGCGGATGTGGACCCGTCGAAGCAGGTCCTCTGGGACGAGCAAGACACGTCGACTCCTCCGGCGTACGAGTCCATATTCGGCCAATTCCGAGAAGCCAGAGAGGCGTCGGGTAGCGCGCTATCCTTCCTGAGTGTCGCTCTGTCGACCTTTGCAGGCACGGGTACGTCCGTCATGACCGCACCGCTTATGGAGTTGGTCATTCGTCTTCAGCTTTGTCTTTGTACTGGGTCAATCTTAATTTCTTTCCCATGTGAACAGATCTAAAAGTAGTGAATTTTGTGTGCCATATGTTCATTCTCATTCATGTGTCTCTCTTACTCACTCGTATATGTATCACTCGTATATGTACTTACTACTACTATATTTGCTACATATATTTTCTTTCTACTTACTCGCTCATATTCACTCGTATGTCTTCATGCTCCTTTGTCCATGTGTTCATTTTTGTGGCATATGTTCATTCTGAATGCTTCAGTCTTCTAATTCTTAGTGCGTTAGTGATTCAGGATTTGAAAATTGTATTCTAGCATGTTCAAACCTAATGCGTCATGTTTTTATATAGAATACATAAGATGTTTGTTATAATGATATTGTAGTGTATCTATTTTTTTTAAAATCATGACAGTCTGTGCTTTGCATTTAAATTGTCGGGTCGTAGTAATTCCACCGATGATTTCCTTTTTAGTCGGGTGCACCTTGTCGTTGATGCTTCTTGTTGCACTTCCGATGTCCATGGTGGTTGTGGGTAATTATGGAATAAATTTAACGCTTGCCTAATTCATGTACGAATTTTCGGCGGAACCCGCTCCTTATGCACCTGGAAAACATGGCGTGTTCTATAGTTAGGCGTCCTCTGTTTGGGCGATGTTATGCGAGTGATGAGGACATTTTTGCTTGTTTTTGTTTTCGTTGGTGTTGTTTTTATTGTGGTTTGTTGTTGTTGCTGTTATTGTTACTTGTTGCGGCTTGCTTGGAGGGCCTCTACTGACCTGGTCTTGTTGTTGTTGGTGTTGTCATTGTTGTTGTTATGGTTGTTTTGTTGTTGTTTTTATGGTTGTTGTTGTTGTCATGGTTGTTGTTGTTGTTGCTGATGTTGTTTTGTTGTTGGTGTTGTTGTCGTTGTTATTTTAGGTGCTTCTTTATCCAGGATATTTGTTTATTGTTGTGATTGCTTTCTTTAGTGATGTTGCAATGTTGTTGTTTTTTGTTGTTTGTCGTTGCGTCGTTGAGTAGGCTCCTCATGAGATGCAAGCATTCCTCTATTCTTTCAGGTGTCAAGTATCGAGAAGACTGCCCCATCGAGCCGTTTATTCCTATCTATCTGATCGTTGGTGGTACCTTCGGTATCATCAAGACAGTACTCGTAATCCTCCAGCGCATCATCGTCAATGGAGAGATATTCGGCGAGGAAGATCGATCTCTTGACGAGCCGTCCATTGTCTGGACCTTCTTCGACGGCATCTTGAATCTCTTCCTGTTTGTCTGGTTCATAGCTGGAAACATTTGGGTGTACTCGAAGTACAAGCCTCCCTTCTCGCCGCCTCCCCACCAGCCGCTGAATTACTGCAACGGCACCCTGTACTTGTTTGCGTTCTGGGTGATCACTGCCAGCTACATGCTCATGGCTCTGCTGTGTTTTTGCATCTGCTGCTTAGGACTGTGCGCCAGCTGCACGGCTTACTTCGTCACGAACGCTGGCTGATAAAGCGAGAGAATTTTACGAGTCCCGTTTTAGGTCGTTTGTTGTTCTTGTAACGCGGGTATTGTGCTGTAGTCCTAATTTCGTACACATCATTCAGCTCTGTTTCGTGGTGTTGACCGTGTGAGCTTTTCTGCGTTTAAGATTCAAACAGCTTCTACCTTTTATTCTGCCCCCTAAGCAATGGTCTAAAAGGCAAAAGTAGAATAGAGTGCAAGCATGCCGATTTAATCGGAACCTGTATTTTATTAGGCTCCAAGATGTGGGATTTTTCTCATCTTGGGTTTCCTTAATTCTTCGGGTGGTGGCTTGCACTGTTTGCGTCAACGAATTTAAATTTATTTATTTTATTGTTTTTCTGGTGGAAATCTATGCCCATGTATGATCTATGTTTTAGTCGTGGCATGAAGTCCCCCTCCCCCCCCCTCATCAGTGCTTTCTTTAGAAATTTTATTTTGTCGTGAATCTTTGTGACTGATGTCTTGTTTTGTCGAATCGGCATTGCAAGTGGAAATTTTATTTATTGCGTCGGTTTTCAAGGCCGAAATATATAGTTTTACAATTGGTGCCCTGTGAACGATCTTGCTTGTGTCTCGAGTAGTCTGAATTTGGCAGTGGTTTTCTAGTTTGTTAGTTTGCAGTTTAGTAGTTTGACTTTGGCAGTGGTTTTGCAAGTGCCTCAAAGTGGATTACTTTCCCTAAATTGATTAGGATGGACTCGTTGGAAACGGTTGGGCACTTCTTAACAGAGATGTAGGTGCTATAAAGTCGAAATATCGTTGTGCTTTAGCCACGAAAGCCATTGGCATGGCATTGTATGGCTAGGTATGTCATACGTAAGGTAGATGTCATTCGTTAGTATAGATGTCGTAGTGTAGTTTCATACAAAAGGTAGATGTCATCGCGTTAGTGTCACATCCCACATTTCTATTAAAAAATGGCAATAAGATGCTTATTTACTTCTTTCCTGACTTCATCTCGCGTATTTTTCTCTTAATCTGTGATGTTTTAGAAGGTTACAAACAAGCCTTTTGTTTAACATGCCTGCGGCGTTTCTGTTATCGCTTGTGAATGTTTCAAGCAAGGAAGATATCGCGCTCGCATTGTAGCATGGCTATATTGCGGAGAATTATGAGTGCACACTCAGACATCAGTTGTATGAGCCTCATGAATGAATACAGTTGTTGCAGAATGGCCATGATATGCTAAGCAACCGGGAGACTTAGGTCTGCCCATCTCGGGCGAAGTCTGCAGTGCAGTCCGCAAAGTTGATCTGAAGAGGAAAATGTCTCGAGCGCTAGAACTGGACTTCTTGTACGTTCTGGACAAGTGATGGTGGAGAATGATATATTTGGATGTGCGAGATCGGGTTCACAGCAGCACCAATGGTGAGAGTGACTGAAGTTAGTTGCTGTGTGAAGGCCGATGAAGGACCAAACAGGTCGCCACTTTGGTTTCTGGTATAGTGAATTGTGTACTCGATTGACGCATTGTCTGATCATATTCGTACAGTTGTGGAATCGAATAACTGAACACGATCTACACAACCAGGTAGTATAGCATGTTGCAGACTGATCATTATTGTTTTTTTTTTCTTTGCAACAATGCTTATTTAGGGCTTTAGATACTTGTCTTATTGCAGCCTATAGTTCGTAAACGCTTAAAAAAGCAACAAAAAAAAAGCAACAAAAAAAAAAAATTTCCGCGGATCCTTTAGCGGTCAATCGCTTGAAGCTTGTCATCTGGCGACTCAGAAAACACGAATTTTGCAGTCGAGACAAATTTTGAAAAAACCGAGCGAGATTTGTAGCCGAGACGTTTCTTGCCATGCAAATATGGTTTTCTAAGTAGACGGTCAACGACCAACCGCGAACAAAGTGCCATTTCAAGACTAAAATATTCCTGTCATAGTGTACGAAATCGCTGTCTCGTTATCGATTGTGGTGATTGTGTAAACAGGGTAGTGAATGGACAAAGTCTTCTGTTTATAGTTAGGAATAGAAAAGGCCTTGCTCAAACACCCAATAATTGCGCAATTCACGATGAACAATGAACAATGTCTCAGTTGAGTAAGACCCAATTGAATTGCGTTAACAGTGTTGTACGAATAATGGTGCAGTTGGGTCAAGACCAGTTCGTACTGTGTAATTTTGTAGTGCCGAACAAAGGGTATTTTATTTGAGTTGGGCAAGTGGTTGCATGTTGTCGTAAATTTCTATTGATGAAGGGCTTATTCATAAGTATCTATAAAAGCAACGAATCAGTACACTAGAAACAAGACACAACTGAACGCGAAGCAAGCGAAGACTGGTGCTGGTTTTGGAGGCGAAGAAGAGCGAGTAAAGTATATTTAAAGATAAGTTTATTTGGTTGAACCAGTTGTCTTCCCGTGTCGAAGTAGGGGGCGCTACCCTCAGCGAAGTTTTGAGTAAGTCCTAGCACTGCATGATCGTAGTTCTTGGACGCTTAGGTGCATCTAAGGTTGCGTGGTAAGGAAGTCTAGGTGACTATTTTCGTGAGTGAAATAGAGAGGGTAGAATTGTCGTCAGATGCTACACATAGTTAGCGCATGGAAATCAACTTGGAAGGTTCAAGGAAAGAAATAACTTTTCGCTAGTTTATGCAAAACAAACAATTTGACTTATTATATGATATATTTGGATGTGCGAGATCGGGTTCAAAGCAGCACCAATGGTGAGAGTGACTGAAGCAAGTTGCTGTGTGAAGGCCGATGAAGGACCAAACAGCTCGCCACTTAGGTTTCTGGCATAGCGAATTGTGTACTCTATTGACGTATGGTCTGACAATATTCGTACAGTTGTGGAATCGAATAACTGAACACGATCTACACAACCAGGTAGTATAGCATGTTGCAGACTGATCATTATTGTTTTTTGTCTTTGCAACAATGCTTATTTATAGCTTAAGATACTTGTCTTATTGCAGCCAGTTCGTGAACGCATAAAGAAGCAGCAAAAAAAAAAATTTTTTTTCTGCGGATCTTTTAGCTGTCAATCGGTTGAACCTTGTCATCTGGCGACTCAGAAAACACGATTTTTGCAGTCGAGACAAGTTTTTAAAAGGCCGAGCGACTTTCGTAACCGAGACGGTTTCTTGCCATGCAAATATGGTTTTCTAAGTAGACGGTCAACGACCAACCGCGAACAAAGTGCCATTTCAAGACTAAAATGTTCCTGTCATAGTTAGCGCATGGAAATCAACTTGGCAGGTTCAAGGAAAGAAATAACTTTCCGCTAGCTTATGCAAAATAGACTATTTGACTTCGAGATTTTCGCACAGCAAAGGCAGAAACATGAAGATATTGCAGATATAAGTTTTGTTTTGTCAAGACTAAGCTCGCGTCAGATCCAAAGTAATTAGTTTATACAATTTCGAATAAATTAGAAACTTGCAAGATTGCGAATTTTGCCATTACGTCATACTGAAGTTTTCCGAATCAATGAACTCGTTGAAGAAAATTATTTCGGGAGCGAACTTCTTCGCTGTTTTCCTTCCTAGAAAACTACTGGCTTTCTTTTTCAACAGAGATCGCCTTTTTGAGCCGGAGCAAAACTTCATTCCTATGATCGTACGAAGTCTTTTCACTTCCAGGTCCAGCACCATTATCTTCAGATCGCCCTTGTGTTTCTCGTTCACCAGAGCTAGCCACTTGTTTCCCATATTCGCCATAACTAAATTCCCCTCTTGGTTACAAGCTGCTCCATCTGTCGTGGCCGAGTCGCTCTTACCTACTTTCTCGCGTACGCGGAGCGCATCTGCTCCAACTTGTAACTGACTGCCTTGGTCATGCCTACCTTCTTGGCTAAACTTGTCTGGCTCCTCGAGGTCCACTCGGTATGTGTGGCCCTGCAATCCACTTAAGGTGTCTTTTGGAGCTTCTTCTTTGATCGCGCTTTGGAAGGATTTCACGAGCGCACTTATATTTGCCAGTATTGTCCCAACTCTGCCGTGCTTCCGTATGGGACGTTCACAAGCGTCAAAGATATCCAGATCGCTTCTGCAGTGTTTCTGCTTCTGGCTCAAGAAGTCTTCGATAAGCAGCAACGCTTGCAAACGTTCCTCGCTCTCTTGCGATACTGTTACGAGGTCGTCGTTACGTTTTCGCGTTTCATCTTTGATCGCGCAGTAGGCGTCAGTAGAAAAAGTAGGTACAGCAAGCGGGGGATCCTCGAAAACAGTGGCACCCTGTTTCGCCTTTATTCCCACACGCATCACGTCCTGAACAAGTTTGCAAGGTGTCTTGGGCTTGCTCGAGCCGGTATTATTTGTTTCGACATCATCTTTCGCGGCTTCTGGAGACCGATTGATTGTTTCAGAAGCGACGGTGTCGCGAATCCCACATCCTACAACAGATTCACGCACGCCGCCGTAGGTCTTAGTGTAGGCACCACATGCGAGCCGGGGAAACTTTCTTCGCTCGTAACTTCCTATCGTTGTCAATTGTTCAGGTTTTTCCTGGAGGTGATTAGAGTACTGACTTTTCGCTGCCTCTTTTACACCCAAACAGTTGTTACTGAGAGACTCTTGCAGACGGTAGTTACACCGCTGACGCGCGTGAGTGGAACCGGTGTTGCTGTCGCGAGTGAAAAGCGCGAGTCTTCTTTGCAGCTCTTGCTCTTCCTGGAACTCTTGCCGGGCAAGCTCTTGTAGTTTGTTCACAATTGCATCGTTGCCTTCCTTTAGCATCTCGTTCTCCGCACGAAGCTCTGCCAGACGCTCGTGACAATCCGCGGAGTTTTGCGACGCGTTCTCTTGTTGCGTCACTGCATTCTTCAGTTTACTTGCAACTGTTTTCTCCTCCCTTATTGCCATGTTCTCAATTTCCTCCTTTCGTCCATCGTTTATTTGCTGGGTGTTAACATCGATATGTTTGTTCTTGCGCTCAGGGCGCGTCACCTGTTCGTCCGAATCCGATTCAAACAGAGCTTCCGCTTCGTCGATCTCCTTAAGAGCTATGGGCGCTGACTTTCTTGAGTTTGGGCTGGTTTGAGGCTTGGCCACTGCGTCGCCGATATTCCAGGCGTGAAGATTAGAAACAATCTTAGTGACCTGGACGTTACAGGCTCGACCACCGATGTCAATGTCTCGACTGGACATCGCGCTTACCCCCGGGCAACATGTCTGAGTGTTTGCGACGAGGAAGGCGTCCGAAGCAGGCGCATCTGTTAATGCCGCCTCCAACGTTTCTGATTTCAGCGGAACAACATCGATAGGATCGTCCTCAAGGTCTTGATCTCCTTTCAAATCAATAGGTAAATCTCGAACCTGCTTCCGTTCCACGTTTGGATCGTATCCTCTTGAATAAAGAGGACCCAGAGGACTCCCGTTTTCTTCGATTGTCTCTTTATCGACGGTAGGCTCACAACGTTCCGTCATAACAGTGATATGGCTTTTCAAATCCGTGTCCACGTACGTCCCAGATGCTAGTTGGATCGTCGTCTCATGCATCTCTTGTTTTTGTTTACTTCGCATAGCTGGAATATATTCTTCCGTTTGAGTCATGGCACTGCCCATGAGCTCGAGGCTTTTAACTTGCGTTTTCGATTCAGCTCTCTGCGGCTGTCTAGCCTCAACCAATAATTCGTTCTCCCTCCGTAAGGTGCCGATGCACTCGTCTTCTTCTCCGACAAGACTTAGGTATCTAAGAGTTTGCCCATGACTGACGTCATGCGTCACTCGCAAACGTTCATTCCGCCTTGGCTCGAACCACGCGTCCTTGTTTGCTATGATATTTTTCGTGAGAAATCCACTCGCAGGTTGATTGCTTACTTCGGGAATTTCTCCTTCTTGCTCATTAATCAAACTTTCACTGCATTCGTCGTCGTCTTCTTCCGATTCGATGCTGCCACTCGAAATATAAATCTCTACATCGCTCTCATGTAGGGTAGCTTGCAAACGTTCCGCAGACCCAAGATTCTCACGATGGGCTGTCAAATCAGACGGGGGTCGTTCTTGCTGCGCATGCTTTTGGCGAGTGAGGTTTTCTCGATATGCGCTCTCACTTTGCTGTAGCACCTTGGTTTGGTACTGCGAAATGGGACTGCTTTGTTGCTTGGCGACCATCTTGGTTATGTCCTCGTCGTTCTCGTCATCGCCGATAGAATCTTGTTCTGCACTTGCACAAAGACTCGTCCGTTTGGACACCAGACCGCCCTGCAATGACAGCAGACCACAACGAAGTAGCTAAAGAAACAAGGCAATGCAGGAGCAAGCCGGTACTTCCCAAATAAAGCGCGGGAATGAACTGCATTCCTTAGACCTATTCTCTTAAAAAATTCATCTTAAATCCCAATACATAAAGATAATGGAACTTTAGAATGAAACACAACAACCGAATAGACAAAAACCGGTTTCATTCTGAACTTGACAACAACAACAACAAAATTTTATTTTTTCTCCAAAATGCAACTACATGACAAATGAGCATAATGATCCATTACCGCTTCACACATGAAATATCGGCAGAATCAAATTCTTGTTATTAACCAGATAGCCAGTTCGCACATTCCGAGGGCCTCTTCTACAAAACCTGGTCGGGAGGTAGGAGCTGCCGCTCCAAAAACTTACCGCCAGGCATCATGCTGGGAGATCTGGGAGATAAAACTAATTTTTGAAATACTGATCAAGGTATTCAGGACCAGTTAAACCATGGGTAAGGCGAAGCTAACGCGTCGATTAAGGTGAGCAGGTGGACTGCCTCCTCTTTTTGGGGCCTGTCTTAACTCCCGACGAGAGGCTCTGAATTTCCATCACAAATTTTTTCAAAATCCATAGAGCATTTTCGCTGGTGCGCCATTAAAAAACTTCCCGAAGTCAGTCTTCATGCTCCGTTCAGAAAACCTTGTTGAATCATAAGACAGCAGTATATTTGAAATTCAAATACAACTCCTATGAAGAAAGATATGACCGGTTGTTGTGTTTGTCGAAGTCTCGGTGCGTCAGTTGGACAGTCCGATATGCGTCACCACTGATGACCGCACTCAACTCGGCATTAGGTCGGTCCTTATGCCTGAGGGACGTCATTTAAGGCACAGCGTATAATTTTTTTCCTAAGAATCGTTGCCCTTCAGCCTTTAGCGTGGAGTGAAGTCACTGAGCGGTTTGCAAGCGGTTCACTGATGCACTGAGCGGTCTGCATGAACACGCTTCAGACTCAGAACACATTGTTAGTTAGCATTGTCTGCCAACCAAAATGAAGAAAAAAAAGTCACTTTACCAAACAATTTTAAAATCTTGCTCTGTCGTTCTTGCCGGAGGTACAGCGTTCATACAGAGCTTTAAAAAAAACATGGTTTTTTTGTTGACACGGTCTTTCATATTTGTTTTCGGGTTCATGCTAGGCCGTACATTACATATTCATGTGCAATTTGAACTGGACACTGCCTAGCTAAACATTCAAGGATAATTAGGATGATTTATATCAATGGCAAGCTTTTCAAGCGACTGACTGCCCAGTAGGGTGGCCCTTATTTAGCATAAAAAATTTTTTTTTAATTTTTTGTGTGTCTGACCCCCCCAAATGGTTCCTTTTGATGAAAAATCAATGTGCACAAAATTTGAATGACT
>QQSS02055657.1:0-12156 GCA_003687565.2 Craspedacusta sowerbii
TATAGGGCGTATTAAGTATCCGATATACATATATATATATATCCGATACTTAATCAGAAATAGCTATTGGTAAGTGGCTCACTGACCTTCAGGTCCAGATGAACCATATTCTTGTGGTGCATGTGCTGGACGCCGTACAGCACTTGACGCATGTACCGCACAACCTGCTTCTCAGTCAGGTTATCCTCTTCGACAACCTTCTCGAACAGCTCACCACCAGTGACCAGCTCCAACACCACTATCATCTCCTTGGGAGTCTCAAAGGCGTTATAGAGTTGAATCAAGCGCTTGTGATGCAGCATGTTCATCATTTTGACTTCTCGGAGGACATCTTTCTTAGCCTCCGGTGTCTTCTGCACAAACTTAGCTGCATATACGATGCCCGTTGCTTTGTCGACACACTTCTTCACGACACCGAATTTTCCCCTACAAAGTGTTAACGAAGAATCAATAGTCGACCATAACAACATACCAGAAAATTTTCCCCCTACTGATTTATCAAGTTATTAAAAAATCAGTGTGGTGAGTCGAACAAGAAGCAATACAAAATAACATGTTATAACAGGTAGTCAATACACAAAGATATCGTGCACAACTAACAGATTTCTAAACATGTGGAACAAAAACTTGAGCTAAAAAGGCTTAAAGGATGAAGGGCAACATTTTTATGAATTCAGGATGAAATAGGGTGATTAGAAAACTATTAATGAAGTCGGTAGGAAGGAAATACGTAGGTGCGTATCACCAAAATCATTAGATTGCTTAAGAAAAATCATTCAAATAATTTAGCTCCGGCTTATAACAAAATGGCTCAAATCACTGTAGTTCGCAAAAAATTTTTAGAATAAACTGTTTTACCGATTGCTCGTTTAAAAAGCCCAAACCTATAGGCGTAAAACACCATACGGCAGAGAGAGATAATAATGCATTTTTGAAGTACAAGCATGCAAAAAAAAATACTTGAATTCCTCTATATCATCATTAATATTATCTATCACTTGAAATTGGCAAGGTTTGTGGCTTTGAGGAAGAATTATGCACATACTTTCCAAGGACGTCTGAGCATGTGTATAGCTTATGAAAGGAGCCATCTGTTCTGACGATAACTTCGCTCTTCTTCGATAGGATCAGCGCATCCCCTTCTTCAAGCTCGGCGATATCTAAGAAAACAGATAAAATATACAAAAAGGGAGCTAATTTTAACGGCAAGAAATAATTTCTTGAATAAATAAAAGAATTTAATGCATTTTTAACCGACGGTAGTTGAAAAACTAGTCACTGCACACTCAACGTTTACGTGGCAATCCATAGCCAATAATCCATATGTTAGAGTTTAGATAAACCAACGCATTGTAAAGAAAAGTTGCTGTCAGAATGAAATTCTTTCCAGAATAGTTTGCTCACGCGGAAGGTGTGAAGATAAACTTTTCAGTTCCTGATCGAAAGATGCAATTCTTTCAAGCTGGACCCCACAACATCGCATCATAGCTGCATCAGAGCTCACATTAGGCTGCCTACTGACCGGGGAAGGCTCCAAGTGGCGTAAGCAGGTAGAGTAGAAAGCTTTCAGATTACTGGCAACTGGGCAAGTTCGGCCAGGTCTTCACCATAAAAGGTGTCTCAAGGCAGCAGCCGACATTGCTAAGGCCGGTTTACGAATGTCAGAGCCTGTGTCTGTCATCTGAGCCTCTTTACAAGGACACGATGGTGGGTGAAAACGCCTGTTCGTGCAACCTGTCATGCTTTTCATCATGCCCAAAAAATGTCGTATCAATCCGTACTCCTCGCAGACGAGCGTCATCAAGGAAGAACTCACAATTAAAGAAGAAAGTTTCGACATTGCACTGACTATCCTTTCCTTCTACTTCAAAGGCCTGAACTATGAAGTTTCATAACTGGAATGCTTGAAAGCGAGAGGAACGTTGCCGGACCGGACTGTGTATAAACTGGACGATAGAAAGAATGTCTCATTGTAAACGTCAGTTCACGGTAGCGAGAGATTCCAAGCGCGTTTACTGGGTGACAGACACTAATCCAAGTTTTTAACCTCCTTCACCATCCGACCAATGACTTCGTCTGCAGTCACTTGCGATCGATGTACTGCGCATTCGGGAATCCACGCAACTGAGACTCCGATCTCCTCATGCATAAGAGCATCCCACCGGCTATGAACGTAGACATTTGCGGATAGGCTCTCATTCAGCTCATACAACAAAAAAATGAAATCCTGGTAAAGCAACTGCAGTGGGAAGAGGACTTAAGCTCTATGAATCGCTTATACCTTTTGAGGTCAAAGTGTGCAGAATTGCGACTGCAGTTCATGCGACTGCATTTTACCTATTTCAAGAGCAGAGATTATTGATCTAAGATACGAATATACCACAATACCACTGAAAAGAAAAAAATCCAACTTAATTCAAGCCAAAGTAATTGGATGAAGGTGGCTTTTTTGAAATATCAATATGAATAACGGCAAGTGTTAGAATGTTAAAAGCAAACTATCTGTACGGAAAGAGCACTAGCTTTTTGCCTTTTTTTTTAGCTGTAACTTAAATTCACATCACGAGTCAAACAGATAATCACTGGTTATGGTTTCGAACACTGAATCGCTTTACAAGACATCCCATATAATCAATCTAACAAATTTATGAACCAATTTGTAAGTCCTATTAGAAAATTTTCGAGCAGGTGATATTCTTTCCTCCACATTGGTTCGGATTCGCTGTACGTCGGTTGGAAATTGTTTGGAAGCCAAGAGGATTAAGGATTTTTTCTCTGATTTTTGTTGCTTGCAGTTTCTGCTTTGTGCATAATGATAAACTCTAATTGTTGTCTAATCGTTTAACTGAAACAGATTAACAGTCATTCTTACCTCAACATTTATTACTGCCATATTAGTCAAGTGTGAAGCAGATTAAATTAAGTTTCCAACTAGGAAAGCTCAATGCCAAATCATCTATCAAATTTCAATTGGTGTGTTCCATACGCATGGTGCTTATATGGCAAAGTTTTCGTTTCCTTGGCCACGTGATGTTTGTGGAACTTTCTTTGTAACCAAACTGCGACAGGATTTCACCTACGGAGATGTTCAACACGTTTGGAGGAATAAACACTTCGGGTAGAATGCTGTGTTAATATTTGTAGGGGAATGTAGAAGTTGGAACAATATTTAGTTTAAGAGCATTTTAAAGTCCGTGCTTTACCATGAGAATACTGGAATACTCTGCTTTATGAGCATACAAAACGATTTTAACGGAGCGACTTTGCTGCCAGTGTATTTTGGTAAGTTTAGCATTAACTTTGCTTGTCTCTGCTACATTGCGTACCAGATATATGGAAGATTTAATGCAAAATACAAGCATTTTTTGGCTGTGCTATCCAAGTACGTTCTGGCCTTGGTAATGATCCCAACATTCTATGACACTCTAGTGGCAACCTCACTGACGTGCCACTTCCATGCTTCGCCTAAGTCAAGTTTTCATCAAGGATAACACCAATAAATTTCGTATGGAAAGTGCGACCAATACTTTTTCCACCCAATTTTAGGCTAGGCGAAACAGTGGTAAAAAGTATGTGTTTGTCTCGCGTCCGAAGAGCATGTATCCGGATTTTTTCGGTGTCAAAAAAAGGCGCTAGATACTTGATCAACCCTCTGCCAAATGTTACCTTGCCTTTCAGTGGAAAACTAGCAAAGCTCAGAATGCATCCTGTGCAAACCAGAATTCCCGCAGTACCTCAGGCCTCGGTGTTATTCGCTATTGCCAGCATGCTTCCTGTTCCGTCAAAGGCCTCAATCTCTGCGTCGCTGTTTCACCAAACTTTGCCAAACCAGATCGAATTACGGGAAACTACGGGCAGACGGAGCCACTGAGTTTATTTTGCCGACGAAGTAAGCAGCTGTGAGTACTAGTGAGCTGAAGAACAAGGCTATTTTTAAATGCCGTCTTTTGATAGCGTGCCTGCAGCCGAGTGTTCCTTCGAGTGGATTAATGTCATGCCCCTATGAAAATCAAAAAAGGCTTCTAAGCAATTCAAGCCAAATATTTCATTCAAAACTGAATAGTTTAGTCTATAGCGTTCTGTCTAGGATGCGCTAGCCCCGTGTCCAGGACTAGTTGGAAATTCTCGCGACAGATTCAGCTTTAATAAACAGAGATGAGCACCTCCCAATGTCGCGTTCGGTGTGCAATGGAACTAAATAGTTTTGACTTTGAACAACCAAAGAGTGAACTAAGTATACGTCGGAAAGTCACTTGTCTAAATTAGTCGACATTTCGACTTCCATCAAAAAGTATTATCGTTGATTCATAACAAAAATTAATCTACGTCAAAAGACTGCGTCAGGATGACCCCTCGTCTTCCACTGCATCTACGTTTCAAGTTACTTGCCAACGCTTACTACTTTCAAAACCAGTAATCAGTTAGCTATCCGTATTCTGGGTAAAGAGTGTTGACACCCAAGAACTCATTAAATTAGTTGATACTGTATTTGAAAAGGTTGAACCAAAGTTTGGATTAATGAAAACCAGAAGCTCAAGCAGGGGGTAATGTTTCCAAATAAGACGCATTGGAGCAAGACAAACACGTACCTCGTTAATGAAAATTGCCACGTTAAGAAATTTACCAGTTCCTCCTTTCCCCCAACACGTCTTGCTTCGCCCTTTGAGGGTCTCATCAGTGACGTGCATGGGAACCGAACCCAGTTCTCCGGAGTGGAAAGCAGAGCACTTACCACTAGCCCACGAGATATGAGTAAACGGTGAGAACTATACGACATTATGAATTGCTAACTAACGAATACAGTGGCATACTTACATAAATGTAAAGTTTGGTGTAGCATAGAGCACCAAATACCGTCCCATGCACGTCACTGATGAGCCCCAGATAGGGCGAAACGCGGCTGCCGTTGGGGGAATGGTGGAACGTAAATTTTATAACTTAGCCAACGTCAAAATTTGTGTGCTCGTGTGAAATGAGCCTCTCTGTACAGTATTCGCTGCTGTAGGCCACACAAAACTTTACGTAAATGAAAATCACTTCAGCAATAATTCTTAATTGTCTTGGCGAGGCAGCTCAGACACTCAACGTGAACGATTGCAAACTAGAGACATGAGAAAGTATTATGCGTGAAACCAAGAAACAGCTTGAAAAGATATGACCCAAAACTTTTCCATTAATAGCTTGGTCAACGCCGACTGACTTCCCTACAAGGAGAGAACTTGACTCTACGACTATTAGATACTTGGCAATTTTTTTGCGTCAAAAACTTAGTGCCAAAGGTTCAAAGGAAATCTTCGCACAGTTCGATCACAATAAAGAAATATCTGATCGCTTCTGGTGTCGCTGCAAAAAAAATCTCAGAAAACAGAAAACCAGCAATTCCAGCCCTTTCTAAAAAGGCCTCCACAACATTAAGAACTAAGCTCGCTTTGTAGTCATCCATCGTGGATACCGCTACTTCAGAAACCACAGACGAGCTTCAGTTTAAAAACGTCTACATATAAAGAAATTTGCAAAAAGGTAAATAAGATAAAATCAGCCGGTTCTCCTTGCCCTCTTGATCGAAATTCTAAAATTGCATTCAAACGATGCCCGTATCTACGCAGCAACATAACTGCCACTTGCACTATAGTCTAGTCAACAAAAAGCATACCCACTCCGTGGCGTTCACTAGCAAGGCGATGACTCGAAACCGGAAAGTTATTAACTAATTACCCTTGAACCGGTAAATCTGAAGATATTCACGTCGTGCCTACGGAATCAAATTTATTCTTTTCTTGTTGAGGATCAGCACGAGGAGAGCTACATCCAAAAAGGTTTTATTCCGGGACTGTATGGAACCTTTGAACACCATCTTTGTCGTACATCATCAAATATACACGATTGAAACAACGAGGTGTTGTAATTACTCTGCTGGACCTACAAAATTTGTTCGGGGACTTGAACGACAGTCTAATTGACTGCATAGTTGAATGCCATCGATTATTCGCGACCCATAGTCAGACTTTAAAATTGCAATTGCATCAAATTCGTTCAGAATGGGATTTATTCAAGTTTGCAAAGGAGTACTTCAGGGAGATTGTCTCAGCCCCCTTATATTCAAGATGATTATGCATTCCCTCACAGAGTAATTGCAGTCTCCTTTTTTCGAACAGTTTGGATTTAAGGTTTTGAGTCTGTTTTACCCACTGGCACTGGTTCCAATTCGCCGACGACGCAGTTGCTGTGAGCTCCGGCGAATCGGAAAACCAGGTTCTTCTAAACGCCTTCTCGCGGTGGTGTGCGTGGAGCAGGATAGTTATCAGAGTGGATAAATGCCACACCTTCGGAATTCACAAGCAGGGAAGCGCTTCAAGGCAATTCAAGCCTAACATTTTAATTAACAATCGAAAAAAAAATCCCGTTAACATCGGAGAATTGTTTTTCTACATAGGTTGATATTTTGACTTCCATATGTCGGGAACATATCAAAAGCAAAAATTAATTGATTCCTTTAAAACTCTGAGGGAGCGCTTTAATAGCTTTCCACTTCATCCACGCTTTAAACTACTCATATATCAACGCTCCATGCTATCTAAAATCAGTTGGGAATTAAATGTTTCTGAGATAACTATATCATTGGGGGAACTATATTCGACTTTGGCTAGACTTGCCAGTTAGCTGCACCCTCAACGTTGTAACCCTGCTTCTGCAAGATTTTTGCGATGTCAATTAGCATGTCGTAATTGACTGAATCTATCTAAGAATCCAGACATCGTTTCGATTTACAACAGCACGAGTTATAGCACGAACATTCGCACGATAGCTTTACATCGGCCAAAGCAGTTATAAAAGACATTCGCAAGAACTCAGAGAGTCACCTTCGTGCAAAACCAACGACCCATTCGCTATTCCTGAAATCAATATGTTACCACCTGTGCAAAGTACTGGTCCTCGATCTATTTATAATTTTGCGACATATGCTCTGTCTAACCGGAGCAACACTTGGGGTAGCATTCCTAGCCTAAATTGCCTCCATTCCTAAACACCCAAACATTGGACCACGTTGTCATAGGATGCAAACAAGCAATCAAAGAAGAAAAGCGTGAGAGTATACAGTGACCTCGAAATCAGTGATCAATTCATGTCTCCAAGTGTGAGTGAGTGGGGGAAAGCCAAGACGAGACTTGATTGTTATAAAGGCATCATCGTGTTTATAATGGAGTTGATGATGTCTAAAAATACAGACAGAAAGCAACGGCACTATCATGACCTATTACAAAAAAATAAACCCAGGAGGCAAGGTAAGGTTCCTAAACCTCTCCATGGGCGCCAGTGGTACACTGTGCAACCATTCAAACCAGATCTTAGAAAGGCTGCAAGAAGTTGGATTAACACAGCGAGATGCTCTGTACACCTTGAAAAAATATTATGACCGTCTGCTTAAGTTGCACCTACTTCTTGTTTTGCAAAAGACGACGATCAGGAGGTCGAAATACCAAAACTTTTATTCTCGTGAACTCGAATCCGAAATTCAGACCCCGGTAAACGCCAGTGCAACTGGAGCGGAATGCTGCTGCGAGTTGGCAAGTGCCATATATTTGGCATGAGGAAAATGGCTCCTCAAAGCAAGCAAAATCTAACATCTTCATTAATATTAGTGCATTGCCTTGCAGATCCTTCAATTTCGACGTGTCTGGCGACAACCCTAAACCAAAGCTAGTAGAATCCTTCTCAGACCTCCTCGAAAACGTACACGATCTGTCTTTTTCTTCTTCACCAGAGATGCATTCAATCCGCAATCAACTTTTTGTGATCTAACAGAGACATAGATCAAGCAAAGTCTAGATGGCAAATTGTACGGCTACCTAAGACTGATTATGGCTTGATTACCCTATATCTGGCACTTTTGATAAGATAACTCGAGCATGGAGTCACCAAGGCCAAAATTTTGTTTCTGAAATATTTGCTAGATGACCCATCGCTAGTGGCTTACAAGCTAATAAAAAAAACAGCGCGGTAACATTCTTTCACAAGACGACGAGTCTCTGAAAAACGTTCAAGCCGACAGCTTTGTCTCATTCCTAGAAGCCGTTTAACAACCGAGAAACACGAAGAAGAATAACATTGAAAAAAGAATAAAACCAAGCAAGCACTCGTCAGTAAGTACAAATGATTATAAGCCCTTCTCAGCAGTGCAAGCCACTGGACTAGAGCATTGGACAGATGCCGCGGAGCATTTGTGCGTTCTCTATGAGTTCTTTTAACTGGAGGCACAACGGGATCTTTTTAAGGTGGACGCGCGCAGCAAAAGGCATTTTCTTCCATCATTGTCTATAGTGAGATAGAGGAATTCTCGGAATTTGAGCCACCAGACATGATTTCAAGTGGCAATTACACATTACATAACATTACATTGCGTTATGTGGCATCCACATAACTGTAGACTATATTGGTCGTGTTAATATAGTTTCTATAGTTGGCTTGCGTACGTTGGGGTTATTTCTTCTACATTTCCTTTGTTATTAACGAATAGACATCATTTCAGAGAGGGGGCTCTTCAACTCCAATTAGCATTGCTATGAAGAGCCCTCGCTCCCGTCTATTTTAAAAATATGTATACCTATATATTCTTCATTTTGATGGAAGAAATAAATTCTTGAATCTTGGGCAAACAGATTTAACAGCTGTTTCAGGAGGGAAGATCCTCATCATGGAACTCACCCTAAGGTTTCAGTACAATATGAGGAATAACGCCTCGTGCAAATAACAGCGCTATGAATTTCCCGTCCAAAGTCTGTCGGAAACACGGTCTATGCATTTCCGGAACCTGTCTATGGGCGCCGCACGAATCATCTGCAACGATGCTACACACGTGTTTGGCTGGGTAAAGAATTTCGGATTCGGTCAAAATGCGTCAAGAGTTTTTCGTCCGAAAAACTATCAGAATATCCCACGCACAACCTACTATCTCTCCTGCCTCAGAGACAAACCTTGGTATTACCCGAACCTGCCAGACTGGCAACAGTTTCTGCCGGCTGATTTGCCATGCCTGTAAAGTAGTGACAAAACAGTTTCTATTGTGTACGAAAATTTTTAATCATGAATACTTAACAAAATAAATGTTCGATGGTGACAAAACATTATCATTTTTGACATCATTATTATTTCTATTATTGTTGTTTTTATTATTACTTGCACTTTTCTTGCTAGCAAAATGCTTACGCCCCGAGAACAACATTATCAAAGGATTTGCCTCAGGAGGAAGTGGTAGTTTTGAGCACATTGCTAAATGGCTTACATTATAAATCAATCTCGGATTAAAAACAGAAGCGTGACGATTTCTTTGATGGATTTTGAAGAAAGCCATTAGAAAGTGCGCTATGATATCAGAACTGTCCTTGACTTCCATATCGCACCCTAATAGAGAAGCACATCGGTTACAGGAATGCTAGTTTTTCATGCCTCGCCAGTGAGTGAGTCTAGGCAGAAGTACAAAACCTGTGCAAGTATTGTACCTTACGTGTACGCATTTAAATATCGACGTTTTATTTAGAAATGATCATCCTTGGTACTCTTGTGATAGCGTTTGTGATTTGAAACTTACAACTTGCAACTATCAACTTCAAGTTGTTTGCCATGCTTGGAGATCCTAATCAAAACGAAGAAATTAACGCCTTTGTAGGACCTTTAAGAAATGGATCTAAAAGCCCAACACGTCTAACAAGCCTAACAGGCGCACAACCTAACAAGTGCAGCATCTGGAAATTGATTAAGATCTCGTCCGAGTAGCAGCCGCCATATTCGAATGTTAGATTCGAACGACTTAAGCGCTGGTTCAAACGAGAATGCAGAAGTGATCAGCGGATAAAGCAAAAATGCAATTTGAGAATCCCTTAGCGCTAAAGAAGTGACTTTGCTGTCTTGCTCCTTGTTTGGGGATTCGCCAACGGACAAGATCTTACTCGCTTAGCCTGCATACAGAAGCTAGCAATTCGAGTCATAAATTTTTCTGATTTCCGCGAACAAGCAACGCCACTGCTGAAAAACCTAAATATATTGAAACTGCAAGACCTGATCGATCTAAACAGATATTTATTGACGCATGACTAAATCAAGGGACTTAACACAGCCTCTGACAATGCTCTTTGCTTTGCAAGGGAAAAGAAGACTTACAAGAAATATAAACAGCACAATTCTCAACTCGCGAAAGGCACGGACGGTTAAGCACGGAACTAACACACTGCCTGTATCGGCTCTCACTTGCTAAAAGATCTGCTCAACATGAACATAGATCTCGAAGTCAGCAAAAAAAAAAAAAAAAAAAAATCCAAGCAACATGTACACACTTTTCTTACTGCTAAATATTAGCCGACATCACAGTAGCTGTTATGCTTGCTAATGCTCTTTGAGCGATTGTGAACCATAAACTATTAAAATAATGTACTCTCATACTAAAGTCAAACGGATTAGCATTTGCTTGGCCCACATTAAACTGGGTCGATCTTTTCGTAAATCCACGAATTTCCATTAAATACTAAAGTTGTATGAATACAGATGTTATTTGCATTGCATGTTCTTATCATTCGTTTGCTTACGCTTATAATGCGTTTATCAAGAAAGTCTGGGTGACCTCCTCACTCCGATTAGCATTGCTACGAGGAGCTACCCCTCGCATTTAGATATTTGTAATTTTTGACTCACTTTGCTAATGGGTCTTTATGGGTAAAAATAAATTGAATCTTGAATTATGAATCTTGCTCGCAGAAAGATTGGTGTACACCAAACCTTTTATTCTAGGCTAGCCTGCCTTTAGACAATACCTTCAACTATTATCAAGCTAGTATTTATGGCCTCGAGAGCAATGAAAGCGTGGGCCATATCAAACTCGTGCAAAAATGCATGGAGCAATCAAAACCACAACATCAAATCTGAAACACAAAAATAGCAATGAATGATAACTGAGACACGTAGCGAAATTTTTGCTATCCAAAGTCAGCAACAAACCCGAACATCGGGTTCTCGAGATTAGATCGCAACGCGAAGATTGTAATAAACTTAAGTTTTACTGCTAACGCTTTGTGGAAATAAAGTTGTGAGTAAATCCAAGGTTTGGCCTGGAAACTAGCGTCGAATTTATCTCCCATATGTTCAAAGGAGTAAACAAGGCATTAAAGTTTATCATATCTGCTTGGGCACTGGAACCTACCCTACCCTCAGATAGGTAACTTAATTCGCCATATGAAATAAAAACGGTGTGTTCAACATGTGCGCTGGACCAAGTGCCATTTGTATCAAGACTATTCTTGTAATTTTTGTCATGGAACGATCTATTCCGTAAATGATGTGGTCAACTCCACATGGTTCAAGGCTATTCAGAGCCCCGTGTCGACCAACGGTCAATGCTGTTGTTGACTATGGAATACATATGGTGCATGTCGGATTTGAAGTGCCATGGAATGTCGATTATGAATATAACATGTAAACAGGGTAATCGTTCCGGCGTGGTCAACAGGTACTTCGAGCGCCTGTCGCTCGAATGCCTATCCTATTATGAATTTTGCGCATTTTGGATGCTGTATGGCGAAGATACAATTTATAAGGGTGATTGGAAAAGTTTTTATTCGAGTTAGGAGAGACAAAAGTTTGAGACCACTTGTAATTAGATCTTTAGAACCGGCCTCCAATGCCTCGGGTAGCTATATACGTTGTCTTTCTGTAAATAGACACTTTGAGTGCATCCAGGCGTGCCTGTATGAACATCGGGCAACCGAAACGTAAGATAGGACGATAGGACGTGGGCGTCTCTTTGCATTCACATATGCTTGCCGGATCGAGGGGGGGGGGGGGCAGGATGTATCGTACACCATTTATTTGCTTAACTCCTGGCGGCAAAGAACTAATCCCGATGCCTTGGGTCATCTTCAAAGCAGGTAGGCCAGATAATCCTGAAAGGTGTCGACCAATTATTTTCCAAAAGGATAGGAAATAAGCAGAGCGACTATAAGAGACTCGTTTTTATAATTAGGAAGTGCATTTAATTTCTAGATGAGCAATAGTACGCATGGGGGGGGGGGGTCATACTCTAAAGCAAATCCAGATCTTCTACTGGACTCACACACACACACACACACACACACACACACACACACACACACACCCACACACACACACACA
>QQSS02055768.1:0-18072 GCA_003687565.2 Craspedacusta sowerbii
ATGTATGTATGTATGTATGTATGTATGTATGTATGTATGTATGTATGTACGCATGTATGTATGTATGTATGTATGTAGGTATCTATGTATGAACATAATATCCATGAGGAAATCCAGCACGAAAATAATATGCAACAACTGCTTACATAAAACTTCCTTACTAAATTCAGGATTTTTAATATCAGGCTAAAGCACGCAGAAGCAGCTCAAACGACTTATAAGTAACAAGCTACAGAAATCACGGATATTAAACAAACAAACAGTACTTAGTTTTCGACGAGGATGTCTTGGGTCTCGAAACGAACGACTTTCTATGTGGGCTGATTCAAACAAGAATACATAGCTTCAATTGACTTGACATGAACAAAGCACATTAACATCACTCTGGTCACGCAGCATCAACATTCACCCAATCTACCCACGTCAGTCCGAGCCCTGGCACTTTAACATGGCTCCTCTACATGATAAACCCTATCTATGAACAAAGTCGACGGAATCTAGCTATCCACTTTATGAGATGGGCAAAACTCAAAACAATGCACACCCATAGCTGGCAAGGCATATAACTGAGCGCTGCTAGGACCTAAAGGCTGTGGCGCGGATGCTACTCGCATAATCGCCACGTTCTATATTCATATCCGCCGCCTCACACAATAGTATATAAACCTATGAGACTAAACGTAGCGGAAAATAAAAAAATACTTACCTTGTTTTCTTGTGAGTTACAGCTTCAGCAACCTGTACCGACTGGTTCTAAATATCATAAGACAACTGCAATTTACGGATTTCAACTTGAAGCTACTTATTATATTGAATATGAGAATGCAGAGTTTAATGTCCAGTCAAATAAGCACTCATAATCTTCTCGACAAAATTTCCCAAACATAAAAAAGTATCTATCTAAAGAATCTACAGCTTTGTCTTACAACTTCAACATTGCCACTGAACTGCTCTTGTTCAGCACGCTGGATCCGCTCTTCTAAGTCCTACAGAAACGAAATCACAGCATCTACAAAAACATCAACGAAATAACTCTCGCGGACTGCAGCGTAGATTAAAATTAAGAACCAAGGCTTCGCGAGAGTTAGAATATATATATATATATATATAGATATATAGATATATAGATAGATGGATAGATAGAGAGAGAGGTAGATAGATAGATAGATAGATAGATAGATAGATAGATAGATAGATAGATAGATAGATAAGTAGATAGATAGATAGATAGATAGATAGATAGATAGATAGATAGATAGATAGATAGATAGATAGATAGATAGTGAAAGAGAGAGAGAGAGAGAGTGATAGTGAAAGAGAGAGAAAGAGAGACAATGATGTCAAAACGAAGATTCTTAATACACGCGGTTGCTGTACCTCCAAAGCATACCATTCTAAGCAAGGAAAAGACATGACCAACACGTCGGACAAATTCACCACAGAACAAGACGTACATTCATATTTGCGACCCACACTTGAACGGTAGTAGACTGGAAAGAAGCGCCAATCTAAACCAAAGAAACTTTCTAACATGAACCTTGGACCTGAAATAAAACGCTTTAACTGCGCTGAACAACACCTTACCAGCTTTACTAAACATTTAACAAAGAAAAAGGACAACATAAAAAAAACGCACTAAATGAGAAAGCGCAAGATTTAACTACTACATCCATCAAGCCGTCGCAACTTATAGGAGGCCTTACTCGTTTCATTCACAATCCATGTATCTTACCAATTGGTTAGATGAAAACGCTATGTCAGCAACTCTTCCCCAACCTAACGTCTGCGCGTCGTAGCATATGCTAGGCTCCCACCCGTAAGCCTAAAATCGTCGAAGCGAGTGTTTAGTTTGACTTCGCTTCAATTCAAGTTAACGATGCAGAGCATGGGAGACATTTTACTACAGCTTAAGCAAAGAGAATCCAATATATCAAGTCAAGGAAAACAATTCCGTAAAAACTGATGCAGGTGACGAAGATACTGACAGTGCAATGGAGCTGATGGTGCGTGGTTGTGGCGATGGTAGAAGTGTACCTGACGGTGCTAGAGAGTTGCGATTGGGAAATAAGGCATGAAAACCAAGGAACAGGATTACTAGCATTGTGCCAATGGTTTTGGAGATTTCGAGACAATTAAATTGAGACAGACACTCAATATGATGACATCCCGCAAGACCTAAGCTTACCCCTTCTATAACCAAGCACTAATTTCTTTCACGCTCTTAATCATATAAAGAACAAGTCCCTATCTTTTGACTATCACACTCTTCATACTTGAATTAAACAAGAACAAATCCAGGGCATCCAATATCAACAGGAAGAGATCCTTATTTCCACTCTTATTGTTACTCATTCACACTTGCAGCTTAGCGAATCTTGTATAATTTCTTTGGTACGCATCACATACAATATGTTCATATGAGAAGTTCGACTTGCCCAAACAAGGATCTCTTTTCCTAATCCACAAGAAGTTGACCCGGACGGTGATATGCGTGAGATCATTAAATATCCCAATATTGGCGGACCCAATAACACTTCGTACCTAGATCTTTTAAGACCTTAGCTATTTTTTCATTTAAAAAATATTATTCCAAAATGAGACCAATCCTTTAGTCAAAGAGCTCATCTGGTTGTCTTTCCATAAGGAACCGCTGTGGAGCTCGATAGTGTCTTCATGTATATACTCCTTTTGCTTGCGCATCTAGGCACGCCATGAGAATGTGGTGTAAGCATCCACACAAGGCACATGTACTATGGGTTTTCTTCTCCCTCAAAAGCATGGAACTAGATTTGATCGACGTTGTGTATCCACTTCTAATCGAGCCATTCCAACATTCGCCCCGCTGGCCTCGCTGAACGGCTTCTACTAAGCTCGTCGCATTCTCTAACTCAAAAACCTAATCCTCTTTCAGTCTGATGTCGTGCAGAAGTATCGGCGCTGCTGTTCACGGTGACTCAAAGTGTCGAGGACTGTGGAGGACTGTGGAAGGTTGCGGAGGACAGCGAATGATACCAAATGTTAAAGCAAGCAAAATTTTATTATCAAAGACAAACGAGATCTCCGAATCTGATAAACTAAACACATATCATCCAATGACACGGCCAAGAAAGGCAAATTACCCGCAAGGAATCCAGGCCACCGGTAAACAAACACAGGCCTTCCGGATGAAAACCAACAACTCTGCAAAACAAAAAAAAAACTTCCGCTCATTCCTCCTTCCTGAAGTCACGCACAAGGAAAAAAGTCACAGAGCTACACACTACAGCTACATCTCACGAAGAAAAATTTCCTTAAAAAACGACCACAAATTCACTGCATTACAACGGCCCTGTATTGCTCAAGATACGAGTGCCAACAGCAGGGTTGAAAATGCTTAATTGGGAAGAACAAACACGTTAGCTGCATGCTAAAAACCGCATCAAAAACGAAGACGTACCCATTACTAACCAAAGATACAAAAAACTTGTGCATCCTAGAAATTTTTCTTTTAAGGGTCTGTAAACGTTTCACAATTACAAATTTTATTTACCTCACAGCACTAGCTTCCACATCTGACGATGAAATCAATCCGAAATTCTCTAAGTCCCAGCACTTCACGGTTCTAAAGCGAGACAATTGCGTCCAATTTCAATTCATAAACTATTGCTCGCCTTTGGTACAATGCTTTTGCTCAAGGACCACAGATTTCTGATACGCATAGCACTAGGATTCCGATTTGCACTAGGATTCCGATTTACACCAGTCACTCTCTTCTTTACATGGTCACATAACAAAGGGTTGGACAAAACGAACTACAACAAGGATCACGCTAGTAGGGGGTGTCTAGTTCTAAAATACGGATGGAGGGGTTCAAGGGCGTAAGTTTTAAAATCAAAGATTTCGCAAACAAATGAATTGAATCGGAATTATTTGCAACTTTTGGTCATTGCAACAACAAGCTTCAAAAAGATTCTCACAAAAAAGGCCACAATGTACACGGCAGTGCAGATAAGCAGACACTAAAACCATAATGTACCTATCTGTCGAACCAGTCGCAACAAGAAACTCTTTCGGATGGAATTCTACTCTGTTCACAGGGCCGGCATGAAGAACGAAATCAGCTAGAAGCTTCCCAGCACTGAGATCCCAAAGCTAGACGAATCATATACATAAATAATCAATAAATAGATACAAAAACGGACAATTTCTAAATTGCTTTCAGAATCGGACCTAGATTTAAAAGTCCAGAACATCCAATCTTCCACAAATTCCAAAATTGCAGAATGATCTGATAATTTTCAGCC
This sequence comes from Craspedacusta sowerbii, assembly GCA_003687565.2. Lineage (NCBI taxonomy): Eukaryota > Metazoa > Cnidaria > Hydrozoa > Limnomedusae > Olindiidae > Craspedacusta > Craspedacusta sowerbii. The sequence continues at coordinate 4,284 of QQSS02055768.1, forward strand.
CAGCATTACCAATATAAATATACTTATCTACTTCTCGGCTATCGCAGACAATTTGAAGAAACAACGCACTGAGGCTCGCACTAACCTTGACAAAACCATCTTCTCCAGCTGATATCACCCATCTACCATCCGGGCTGAACCGTAAGTGATTCACTGCGTTTGTGTGACCCTGCAAAAGAATTTTTTTTGGTATAACACCGCGAAATGCAGCGAGTTGCATGGCGAAATGCGGGACGTTAGTGTAAAAGGCTCAGTAATACTATAGCACTCCATCGACTTGGACAAGAAACCAAATATTGCTTCACGCTGACTAGAAATTGATGCCATTTCAAAAGTGGTTTACATCAACTCCCCATCTCAAAAGAAACATTCTTCTTAGCACAGAAACAATAACTTGAATAACATCGCCAAGAAGCAGCGAAATCTGCGAAAATTTCGTTCAGGTATTCCTCGTAACAATAATTTTTCACGAATACGTATATAATCATTCGTACTTTCACAAAATTAGCTAAAATAAAAGGGAAAACGGGAAAGGTTTCAATGCAAGCATTGCTTTAGCTTACAAAGCATCTCCTTCAATTACTGGATTACCATCCCGTCTTCTGGAGTTATTAGCTGTCATTAGGCTCAAAAAACGGCTTCAGGAAGTTTCCTAATACTTATTCGCCGGTTGCCCCGTTTAATAGGATGAGCTTTCCGAAAACAGCCTATGAGATTTTTTGAGTAAAAATCTCGAACCAGTTCCTTAACCTTTCGGCCACAGTGGCACAAGATCAACGATAATCACTCTTGCATCACAAGTACGAGCAGTATCAAAGACAGCTTTACAATACCTGATAACTGAACAAGCAGCCTTTTCTCCGCACATCCCAAAGCTGTTTTGGAGACGAATAAACAAAAGAGTCTTCGCATCACTGAGTGGAAGAAAAACTAGAGCAACATTGCACGCGCTGCTAAAAAGCAAAAATTTATCTCACAGACTGGCTCAGGTTAGGAGCTCCCAAAACAACTCAATTCATTTCAACAAAACGAAGCAACTCAATTCATTTCAAAGATGGCTGTGGGCAGGGACAATCATATGATAGCGAAAGCTTTCACAAATGCCCTAGGACGATTTTCTGCTTATTTTCTCTCAGAAAGTATGAAAAAAAAATGTATCTGATTTGTTCCAAAAAAAAAAAAGCTGCTTCCCAACTACTAAAAAATTGAACGATTCTCAAACGCAGTCTCATGCAGGTTCAAGGAACATATGCTTCTATTGTACTCCTTGCAGTTTCAAGCTGCAGCCTGTCCAAAAATCAGAGATCACTCACAAAAAAAGCAATACTGCACAACTGGATGGATTAACAGGATCCAAAAGTGCTACTTTGTAATAAGTTGAAAAGGACGAATTAAATAGGATGCGATCGGATACCATTGGAATTCTTGGGATTGGATAGGACCATGACATATCTTGGGGGAAACGAGTGTATTGACTTAAGAGCAACTACGGTAATAGTAAATTCCTTATTGCTAACAAGGAGGGTTACACAAGTTGCTTCCAGCAAGAAGAACACCTTAACATGCCCAGAACCATTTAGCAAAGCACAACATCCAAATGATGTACTAAAACAGGATTTGCATTTTCGCAATGCCAATTAACAACAATTTTAACCCAAGTAATTATGCATGGTATCATGCCGAATGCAAACTTAGAGGAAGACATGCAGACTGATTTTTATGGTGACAGAAGGCAATCATCACATACCTTCTATAACACTATAGGAAAAGAGAACAAACTCTGCAAACATATGAAAGACAGCTAGCAGCATGTAATAACTACATCGCTGACTTAACTTACCCTTACTGTTGTGTCACTTGATCCTGAGCAGACAAATTCACCATATGGATGAAAGTCCAGGCACTTTACATTACCTTGGTGTCCTGTCAATGTTCTGACAACTACGACAAAGAAGATGAATTAATATTCTTAGTTAAATCTTATTAAATTAATCTAATTTTAAAAATTCTACATTAAATATATGCAATGACGGTAAGGCAAAGACCTGCACAATGCAAACCAGAAATAAAAAAGATTACTCACTCTTAGCAGCTTCCAAGTCCCAAATCTTTAACGTACCAGACTGAGACCCTGCACAAACAAGCTCTTCACTCCCATTGAATTGCACACATTTGATGGGACTGGTGTGGCCAGACAGACTCTTAAAAAAAAAACACCAAAATGCCATAAACACAGACACAACCAAAAGGCAAAAGCTATATAACAAGGCCTGCTATATTATTACCAATTGCTGCCACTTATTACATGCATTTACACACTGTTATTGTTTTATTAAAATGACATGCGAACTCGCCACTTATGAAAACCATGACTAGGGGAAATACTGCCATGAAAAGTGAAGAGCTTGGATAACATATCCCTTATTTACAAAGCATGATAAATACTGCATAAGATTACAAACTGCACAACAAACACTATCTACCATTATGACATCTGGCTTTCCAACAGCCCACATGTTAACTTGCATGTCTTCACCACCAGTCACCATAACCCGGCCAGATGTGGGGCCAAGCGCAAGGCATGTCACATCTGAGCTGTGCGCCACAAATTCCTCTACAGAAAGAAAACAGATGATTACCAGGGCCAGTGGAAGTATAGCTAAACAAAATGCAATTGAAACAAGGAAAGTATTTTTAGAGGAGTTGGCAAAACAAAGTATAATGTCCTGGTTTGAGGGATAGAGATCACTAGCTCACTGCCAATACATCAGATTTTGCTTTCCTAAAAAAAGGCATTGCACTTGACAGTGTAGACACAGCACATAGCATCAGCAGGGTTATAATTTCCCTCTCAAAGATGGTTCTTAATTAGACAAGAGGAGTGGCAAAGGCATTATCAAAGTCATTATTAAAACAAGAATACTTTAAAAATGCATGGGCTGTGGTACAGATCCTAAAGGTACACAACAATACTTGAGCTTGGAGTACTGAAACCTTTTCTATGATTTCTCATGTCTCAGGTATTTACTGCATCTTCTTTGTATTCTAGGCAACATTTATGTGCTATATAGCTGGTTAAAAATGATCATTTGTAAAGCAGTGATTCTTTGGCTTCTTCAGCCGCAGTCTTTAATCAATAAATGCATAAGGAATTAGTTGTAAGGGCCTTCCTCTAGTCAGAATGGCTAGAGTCTGCTGTAGCAGCCAGGGACGAAGACTAATGGTTCTAGTCGTTCTAGCGATAAAATACATGTAAGGAATGCATAAATGTACCAGAATGTGCAATATCCATTGTTCATAGGTAAATGGCAGCCTTAAGAAGATAGATCATAACTAGTAACATAAGCTTGGAGCAAGATTTGCTGATTGTTAGATAACATAAATTATCTAACAATTTTCAGAAGGCTAATATACACTGAATAAATGTATATTCCGAACAGAACAGAAGCAGGTGGCTATCACATGAAATGGAGATGATTCAATCATAATTACAATACTGTGTAGCTATACTGTTTTTGAAAGTTAAAAACTAAGCCAGTAAATCGCTCACCACTCACTCATTGCATCCCACGCATATTTAATTATCTCGTAGCTAAATGAAATGGTGTCATACAAGTGGACTTACGAAGCTTCCATGCTCTTTTTTGCGTTTCCATCTTAGCGAATTGGGTACACCGTCAAACGGTCATCGGCTTCAGAGCCAAGTTTGATTGCCGCAGATTTGATGAAGTAACATGCTAGTCCGAGGTACGACTATGCAAAGGTAACTCTTAGCTGTACTCCTATGTATGACCTAAAAGACATAGGATGCAAAGACACTTCAGGAAAATGCTTTGCAATCACGTCAGCCGCCTATCATTCTCATCCAGACAAACTACCTTCGATTTCGCTAGAAACCTTGTGAGGTTGTCCAGGGCAGAGTTGGAATGTTCGCGAGAGGTATTTTGCGGAATCAGTTGAAGGGAACAGCGATGAACATGGTTCTTCATTTTACAATAGCGGATATCAGTGTCGATGGTAAGGTAATCAACATTTTTATTTGAAATGTAGTCTGCATTAGGTGGCCTTGTGATACGCAAGCCGTATTGAATTTAATAGCTCCACAACACACAACACAGTACACCCTGAAACTTTAGAGACGAAAGACCACGAACACTAGTCGACTCTAAGGGGGGGGGGGGGGGGGGGGTCACACTGCGCGCGGCGAGCGCGCGCGCTCAATTATTTAGAATTAGAACAGGGGCTTTCCTAGTATGTAGAGGGTCACACTGCGCGCGTGAAAATCGCGTCTCGCCGCGTCTCGCCGCGAGCGAATAACCCCCTGGCTTTTTACAGGCGATCACGATCCAAACGTCTGTAACGTTTTCTGCGCTATATCCCGTATAGCTGGTATTAGCCGGATAAAGCATACCCTATTGTAAAGGACCAAGGATAAGACCTAGCTTCTCGCGCTCGACTTAAGGGGAGCTTTTCAAATGGCTGTAGCAGCTTTCAAAAAAAAAAGTCTAATGTTAAGCCTAGTGACGTATTTCAATAGTCGACATAAACTAGGCTTGACGTTAAGGAATTGTCTTTGGGCTGTGGCAATATGCTCTAACTTCACGGAAGTGATTTAATGGAGCCTTTAAAGTGCGTGATCTTACGGACAACCAAAAAAAGTGCCTGATATTATTGACTACCTTATGTCTGTTGTGGCAGAGCTCATTCCGTCTAAAACTGAAGACTTAAATATCGCAGTCTAAAAAAGCCTCGTTTAATTTTTGTCCTACTCACTGAGTAGTGACAGGCGCAACACTACCAAGTTATCTTTTCCAAAATAGCTCCATAATTCATCGTCTTTATTTGTGCCATACTTGGCAAGTCATAACGAGACAAAATTAATAAATATGAAAACCCATTTCGCAATCGATACAGCCACATAATTTCGAAATAGCACTTGCCACGCTTAATCAAGTAACATTTTGTCACGCTTAATATTTTGCCACGTTTAATTTAGTAACAATTTGCCAGGCTTAATTAAGACAAGGAACGCTCCCGCCAAAATGGCTGTCGCTGAGACATTGACAGAAGAGGCAGTATCATGGTGAACGTGTGTGTGAGTGTGTGTGTGTGTGTGTGTGTGTGTGCGTGTGTGCGTGAGGGAGAGAAAGAGAGAGAGAGAGAGAGAGAGAGAGAGAGAGAGAGAGAGATGGCAGTAATTTGGACAAGCAAGCGAATCCGTGGAAATGTGATAAATACAAGTCGCACGAAGAGAAATCCTATAAGGCAAATCAACACTTCTTGATTTTAAAACGCATACGCTGTACCTTTACGCCACGCATGCATTTATGCTGACACTCAGCTAGTTGTTCGTCCAGCACTCGGTTTACTTATTGCGCACCAACTTGGCAACCATCCGGAGTATCCAAACTCCTCCTTTCAGTGGAAACCAGTGCCAGGATCAGTCTTTGGGGCACTGAAGTTCTCATCAAGATCGATGCCTTCTCAGGCAGTCCTTTGCCTGCAACGAATTGTCTGTTTGATAGAGCTCCAGTAGTCATCTGCACTGGTTCCAGATATATTTCTAAGGCCGGTAATTTTATAATGGCACTAGTCATAGAACAAGACTAAATCGCATCAGCGTTCTCCGCACTTTCTTAGCACTTTAATTACTTCACTTTAATGACTTTATGCGGATGCCTTTACATGCTGCTGGACTTGCTTCTCGCTATTGGCTTGTTTGAAAGATAGCCGTTGAAACAGCAGTGCCCTTGCTTAGAAGGTTGCGTGCTTACGAAAAATTATTTATTATGCTCTTGCCGGTACGGTTTGCTCCGCTTTAGCTTGCACGGACCAAACAACTGTTGGACGTCTCCGTCTCCTCTGATGGTCTAATGGATGGTTTAAAAAAATGTCATGACTGACGGCATCAAAGGCTTTAGTTAAGTCAAGAAATAACCCACAAACAAATTCACCAAGTTCTAGTGTGAGCGTATAAATTGCTGACTAAAGCAACAAGTGCATGGACCTGCGAATGCTTCTTCCGAAAACCGACTTGGAGTTCACAAATTAGTTCGAATCGTTCAAAAAACTCATGTAGGCGGGTATACATTGCCTTCTCTCTGACTTGACTAGTATTAGATAGAGATATAAATCTGTAACTACTGTGATCTTCTGTGGGGCCAGATTTTCAGACTGGTGTAACTTTCGCTGGTTTTAAGGGTCGTGCGAATGCGTCTTGTTTGAATTATTCCTTTATTATAAACGAAATCGGTACAGAGAGCAAGGACGAACCTATTTTATGTAAGCTACTAGGAATACTGAATGGACAAGAAGATTTGGTAATAGTAAGCGAGTTTATGACATTCATCACCTCGTTAGGTTCGGTAGGTGCTACACTATGATTTGCAGGATAGTCACCCGCAAGTCCGTATTGTAATTGCAGTCGTTGCTGTTAGCGAAGTGTGTTGCAAGTTCAGTTTGGGCTGGATGGTGTAGAACATCAGAGCCAAGGCCATCAAAACGATGGTCTTGTTTGTTATTTATATCCCACATATATAAGTTTGTGTTTGCGGTATTCCGCAGCATAAATATCGCCCTGTTCTGCAAACGTGCCATCACCGGTATAACAGGATCTTCAAGACTTCTTGCTATGAATTTCGTCCATGCTTCTCATAAACGCACACAGAAAGCAGCCTTTTTACGCCGTACATTGAACGAAGTTGATGCGCCACGTTTCTTTGCAGTTGATTATCAAATCAGACAATTGCTCCCTTAAACGCAACTAACGGTGAAGTTTCGAAAGCTTTTCTAAAATCCTGTTACTTACGTCAAATGAGGTCCAGATCCTTTCTAGTTTTATGCGTACTAACTTTCTAATAGCATTACTTCATCATGATTCTACCGACTGCTAAATAAACCCACAAAAATCCCCCCTATAGCTCTATTACTACTTCTAGCTACTTCTGCTTTTGAAATGTTCGTGCAGTATAGTCACACCTACCTATCAGCAGTAGTTTATAAACGAACCCGTGCAAGTCTATCGCCACATATTGGTTTATACCTATCCCGTACAATACACTGTACCTATCCGCACCTACAGACGAGCTTTTTAGTAGTCCTTTTGAGGAGAGACGACCACCACATGGAATGGAGTATTGGGATGTTACGGATATGGATCAATAAACGAAAGGAGTGAACGACTTCTCCAATTCTACAGGCTTAACAAACTGAACATCATGAACAACTGGTTCGAACACAAGCCTTCGAGAAAATGAACTTAAAAATCACCCAGTGATCGAAGGCAGACGATTGACTACGTCACGATTGATCGAAGGTGGCGAAGCTGCATTAACAACGCACGCTGCTGTCCAAGTGCAATAATGCCAAACGTGGTAAAGGATCACACCCTCCTGGTAGGAAACTTCGAAATAAGATTCAATGGGCAAAAGCGAATGCACACAAAGAAAGACCACTTTGAAAGACTACGTATTCCTGAAGTCCGCAAGATAGAGATCAAGAATCGTTTTGAAGCACTTAGTGGCATGGTCGAAGAAGCAAACTTGGGCGAAGCATTGTTAACCACACGATAAAAAAAAAAACAGCTGAAGAAGTGGTTGGCTTCAAGAGGTACAAGAAAGAACAGTTCATTAGTAACCAAGTACTCAGCCCGGCTGATCAACAAAGGTCAATAAAGACGAAGATGAACAATAATCCGCAAGATGAAGACTTGAAACACCAATTTACACGGCTTAAGAAAGTCATAAATGACAAGGTTGAGGAATGTCGTGACGAGTGGTGTAACAAGCAAGACTATGAAGCCGAAGAAGCAAATCGTAAGAATGCCATGCGATCCCTTTCAAACAGTCAAAACGCCTGAGAAAGGAACCAAATCGAACTTCAAGCGTGGAAATATCAATGAAAACGATGGCAACCTGCTTACCAAAGACTCAGGCATCCTCCCACGATGACACGAGTATCGTTCAGGATTCTACAATGCCAAAATACAAACGGATGATGGCGTTCTCAAACAACTTTGTCCAAATTGTAAAACAGATGAGCATGAACCAAGTATGTTTGAAAGCGAGATCAGAGCAGCAATCGCTAAGATCTAGTCTCGCAAAGCTCGCGGAATTGATGGCATTGGAGGAGAACCAATAAAAAAAGTGGAGGAGCAATAGTAGAAATGATGCACAAGATCCGCAACAAGATTTGGAATACTGGAGAATTCCCAACACTTTGGACGAAGTCCCTCGTAATAACCATTCCAAAGAAAGGGACACTACCAAATGCGAGGACTTTCGCACAATTAGCCTCATCTGCCATGTAAGCAAGATCATGTAAGAGATCGTCAGGAGTCGAATGAAAAGTACTATCGAAATGCAAAAGGCCGAAGAACAAGCCGGATTCAGACCAGGACGAGGAACAATTAAGCAAATCGATTCAATTAGATTGATAGCAGAAAAGTACCTCGCGTTGCAAGAAAAGGAAGTTTACTTGATTTTTATAGATTTCAAGAAACCCTTGATCGCGGGTGACATCAAGGTCTTTGGAGAGTACTACACCACTATGGAATACATCCGAAGATGATCAACCTGATTGAGAATTTGTACAAGAGAACCCGAAGCGCTATCAGAGTTGGTAACGATGTAACGGGGTGGTTTCAACAAGTAATCGGTGTGCGACAAGCCTTCATTTTGTAACTAGATCTATTCACCATCTACCTGGAGCACATTATGCGCAAGGCACTCGATGGATTAGAAGGCACTGGCGTACGCATGAACGGCAGAACAATCAACAACCTACGTTTTGCAGACGACATTGGACTCCTCGCTGAACAACTCGCACATACACAAATTCTCCTTGATCGGCTAATCAGGTCATCACAAGGTATGGACAAGAGATAAGCAAGACCTAAACAGAATGGATGATAGAAAGTACGAAAGGAGAGCAAATAGTTAAGGTGCGCATTGAAAAAGGACTATTGCTACGAGAAAGGAACTAACAGCATGCAAGTAGCTTAAGCACCTTTGAACCACTCTGACTGACAACTGCGACAGCGCAAAGGATATAATAATACGGACAACCACTGCTTTGAACGTATCAAGTGGCCGATATCTGGAAAAACAAACAATTCGAAAGAGAAACGATAATGCGATTGTGCCGATTACTCATAGTACCGATCGCCTTGCACTGATGCGAAACTTGGAAACTGAGAAGCGCTGAAGAAAAGAGATTACTTGTGTTCGAGATGGCAGCGCTCAGAAGGATCCTAGGAGTACACATCATGGACAAGATGAGGAACGAGGATATGAGAAAGGCTCTCAACCAGACAGAAACCATCGCGCAACGCGCACATGCAAGACAACATCAATGGCTAGGACACGTAATACGGATGGATAAGAACAGGATAGCAAATGTTGCACTGCACGGTACAGTAGATGGAACAGTCAAAAAAGGACGCCCAAGAACAACATAGACGCAATCCACACTGAAAAGATACGACGTAGGGACGCAGCTTTTAATGAGAACTGCGCAAGACAGAGAAGAATGGCGTTGGATGTCAACGCATGCAAGAGCCCAAGTCAGTGATGAACAGTAGAAGCTGTTAGATATGGGGAAAAAGAAGTATACATAGATACGAATGTGCGTAAGCACGAATTAAGGCATGTAATTCTGAGCACGTTCTGCAGTGGACGGTCTCCAGCTAAGCAAAAATTCATCAACACGCCTAGGTAATTTACTTGGTTTGATAAAAAATATTTGCTTTTCTCCAAGATTTTATGCGTGCGTTATTTCCGCTTTTGTAGGAAGTGACTTAAAAAGAGCGATTGCTCTCTTTTTTAGTTGAATGATAAGTGATTAGCTAAGTCCCCGTCGAAGATGTTAAGAAAGACGCAGAGAAAATCCAGGACCTTCCATCACCACCATTACATGCATCTTCTCGATAACAAAGAAACTCAAAAACTAAGTTAACGCGTCACACAAAGTGAAACACACTCCTTCCTGACTATGTAAACGTGTGAAGATTAAATATGGAAAAAAAATATTACGCCATCCTCAAGATCAGCCGCGCTTTTCACAACGATGTGCTACGAACGACTATTTACAAAAGAGCTACAATAGCTTACGATACTGAGTTCCAGAGTCATCAATGCCTTGAGAGTTTCGTCTGATGTCCATCGACGAGGAAATCGCTTAAAATTATGTCCACTTTGGCCTATGGAATAGGCAAAAATGCAAAGGCATAAATTATTGACACAAATACATAATATATTGATTGATTGATCGATTGGTTGATTGACTTATCGTCTAGTTTCATGCCGTCGTTGGGAAACTTCCGTTGAGAAGTAGGATGGTCAAACATTCTGCCACATCATCTTCAAACATCATGGCTTCCCATCATCTTCTACGTTCTGTCAAATCATTTTTAACTTGGTGCGGTTATTTTTAACTAATACATGATGGATGTGAACGCACTTGATTTATCTCTTCTGCTATTGCACACCTTCGGCATGGCAAAACAGGCCGAGCAAGTTACGACGTAGCTGCAACCGTGTTATAGAATTAGTGACTGCAACACCCGCTTTAGCGCTAAAAATTGTTTGCCAGCATACCGAATGCCATCCAACCGACCTCACCTAATCTCACCCACGGCTTCTTCTCGACGCTTCGAGTCATTGCACCATGGAAACTAAGACGCAACAAATCTACGACTGACATTAGATCGAAGGATACTTAGACGACCACCGTTAACGATGGGTCGATAATTTCTGAAATTACGAAGAACTGCTTAAAAATACTGCAGACAGTTACTCGTATTGACGAAAGGGTTCCGGCATGAGATGAAAGCATGGGCACAGCGAAAGTTATGGCTTTTGTAGCGGTAGCAACGGCATTCATGATGAGTGACGGGCATCCACTTCATCTCAGCACACCAAACGCCTGCTTAGACAAGTAAGTAAACAAGGGTGACATTTATTCGAGATGCGCATGCAAGTGTGTAGTGACTTTTTGTGAGTGAAACCAATCCCACACAATCATGCAAACCGCAAAACAGAAGCGTACATCAAGACAGGACTGTAAGGTAGCAGCGAAATATTATCTATTCTATCATTGCTATATCACTACCCAATACTACATTCTCTAGTGATTTGCAAACGAACGTAAAGGTACCTGATGCAAAGAAATTCATATGAATAAACCTCAATTTGAGAGACGCCAATTTCATTTGCAAGGAATGAAATAGCTACGTCACTAGGAAGCGTATTCTCGCTAAGCGCAGTTGACCAATAAGCTTTGGTAGTCGATAGCAACAGAAGTTCCTCGAAGCATGGTCTAAATACTTGCTCGAGCAGTTAGAATGTCTCAACTAATCATTTTATGGAACGACTTCGAAGAGTATAAATTTCTGTATACAAAAAGTATCGGTTTGGAAAGGGTATCAGTTCGAAGGAAAATTTTTTTAAATTCAAGCTTAGCAGTACTAAAGTTCACATAAAAAAAAGGGGGAAAAAAAAAACGAAATAAAGAAAACACGCGACTTTCTTGGATTCCTCTATGCAAGTTTTGGTTACAAACTTAAGGTCAACTTTACATAATGCGCAATTAGACTCTAGCAGATTGTTGAGATAGGAGCCGAGGCTATTAGAGCCAAGGTGTCCTAACAATAGCTGAGGCTTTGCGCTATAACAAAGCCAAAACCTCTTTAGCGAATAATATCAACGACGACTGTAAAAAATTCATTACAGTTCTCTGAAACTTGCATTTTATATTTACCATATCTTTGTATTTTACATTTTCGTATTCACCAGGAACCTTATGTCGGACGCACTAAGGAAGGGGTTGATGCTCCCTTACAAATTACAATTGAAGCCTCGCGTGCCACGCCCTAAAGAAAGGGTCGACGTTCACCTATGAAAAAAATTATGGAAGCCCCCTTTTTTCTTCGCAAAGCCGTTAGTAAATAATGACTTCGCAATTCAAAACGTCAGAATAAACAGAAAAGCCTCAATGCGCCCCGCAATTATTTAACGGTCACAGATTGCCTAAGTATGGTGACACAGCTACGGACGCACTAAAATGCAAAAGATACGCCTTCACTAACCATTTGGCGCCACTTCGCACATTTTGCATGTCCTATCACACAATAAGTTAATGTAAGCAGTATTTAGAATAATTTCACTCGTCAATTCAATCTCATTCAAATAGTTGGCTTTCCAAGTTGAATGCTGGCGTCCTTATTTAAAACCTGTCTCATGGCGCATCTCTCCAGCAATGCAAAGTGCACAGCTACCAAAATAAACAGCCACAGATAGTACCGTGATAACGTGATAACGTAAAAATAAAGAAGTAACAAGCAGGAAAAGAGCTGCCCCTCTATTTTGAATAAAACGCTGTGCCCAAATTAATAGGACACGAGTTGCTAGGTAATAGAGGAAAAAAGAGAGTCAACCTTCAACACGCAAGTCACTTAAACTCTGCGACGTGAATTCAAGAAACAAGATGCTTGCTAGTCTTACGAAAAGAGCTCGAATAATCCTCGTTCGACAACAGCTGAGCTCATGGAGTTAAGCCAATACTCAACTCTAATTATAAAGACCGAGTTCTCTCAGAAAGAAGTAGCGATACAAGTAGCCGATTCCTTTTCAGGGTAGACGAAACATGACCAAGGTACAGTTTTCACGCAAGCAAAACACGGCATTACAAGAGGATCGTAACTATCAATTGCCAACTTCATCATAAAAGACTTACAGCACTGTAGGTTAAATCAACGAATAATAATAATAATAAAGAATAATAAAGACGAACAACAACAAATAAATATCTATACAAACAAAGCATATACAAATGCGACACGCCGGACGAACATAGCGTTTGTTCGACCTACATCCATTCAAATTACAAACAGTGGATATTCTCTCCATCAGCTGCCTGCTTAGTGATGAGGAGGTTAAAATAAATTGTAAATACGAAACACAACCGGTAGCCCGGTATAATCAGGACAAACTGGTGGCTGCAGATAGCATCAAAACCACTTGCAAGCTACCTTCTGCACCATCTTGTGTTGCAGCGACGATAACGAATGGAACTTTCCAATACGAACAAATAGGTGCGAAGTTCTGCAAGTTCACGCGAAAGAATGGAAATAACAAGAGTGGAAATAACACCGATCGCAAAAGCCCATGCTTGACTTATACCAAGCTGCTCTAATAGGGGAAACATTTGGTACTCAGGTAAATCGATAGAGGGCGCAGTCTTCTCTACAAGCAGACTTTCCGTATTCCCATGCTTAAAGGTTTTAGTGTTTAAGGCGCCACAAGCAAGCAGAAACGTAACGCACCACATATCAGCATTCTCCAGGGCTGCATTTAACGCCTGCTCAATCAGTGCAACATAATCGTAATCAATGCTTCGAGCATATCCACTTAAAGGAAGGAGAAGCGTCCTGCAATTTTTGTACAGCCTCTATGCTGATCCAGGAACACTGGCAGCAATAAGAACGCGAGCCTAGAAGAAAATACAAACAAAAACATAAATCGAAAAGGAAAACATCATTTTAACCGGCAATGCAAGCAGATGCACGCACTTTCTGATGGTCCTCCAGGTCACACAACTAAGATTTGATTGTAGAACGAGGTCCGCGCATCAATGGTTATGGCATCTGCACATACACGCATACGCACCTACAAAGATACATGCATGCATACATACATACATACATACATACATAGATACATACATACATACATACATACATAACATACATACATACATACATACATACATACATACATACATACATACATAC
>QQSS02055879.1:0-18068 GCA_003687565.2 Craspedacusta sowerbii
TGTGTGTGTGTGTGTGTGTGTGTGTGTGTGTGTGTGTGTGCATGTTGGGGGGGGGGGGGCTAACTTGACGGGCTTGACCTGCTTCCATGGAAATGCGTGCAGGAACATCGTCAATAAAAGTCGCCCACGGTTGGTTCAATTGGATTAAGGTTGAGAATCTGTTGCATTAATATTGAATAGCTGCGCTAATAACATAGAACTTAGCAGTGTTCAGAGTCTTGGATGCGTGCCAAGGACTTGCGAGTTGATTTAGGCACATCCCCGCATCAATTCATACGTGTTTTTAAGGAGCACTTTTACTTCGATTACGAAGTTCTGTTCATGTTTGTGCGATGGAATCTGAAGTTGATGTTGCAAATATAGAGCTGATGGTAACTTTGTTGGCATTTGCGTAGCATTTGCGGTCGTTAATTCACTTGAGTCGCCTATATTCTAGCGTCTTGGTTGTTGTATGAGAATGTCGCTGCCAACGCGTGGCATCTCGTACCTAAGAAGTAGGAGGATATGCTTGATTATTAATTCGATTTCTTAACCTTGCGGTATATGCCTATATATGAAATCATTATTATTATTATTATTATTATGTTTAATTTAGTGTTCGCAAAGTTTAGTATGGATAATAATGTCTGCATTTTACCTGTAGCCAGTTGTAGTAACTAGGGATCTTGCAGATCAAAAACCTTAATTCTGTATTCTTTTCGTCGAAATTTTTTTGTTTTGGTAACACACTGCTTTAAGCTTTGCTGATGTATGTGTTCTATATAAAAATTTGAGGCATTTAGCTGAAACACCTCGCTAATTTCGTCAACGGAATAATATTGGCAAAAGTGAAAGAAGATTGTTACAGTTGGCGTTAGGAAGGAGACAATTTTTTTAGTTAGTGATAGAGGATCCCTGCCTCTCTCAATTTCTTACTGCCATTGTTCCCGAAGGAAGCTAATTCTTATGATCCCATATATTCCCATGTAAAAGTATGGAAGAGCAACAAGTGCTGTGTCCACCGCTTTAAGGCTTTCATCCTCTGCTGGCATAATTGCAGAATCTGCCTTCAAATAGATGACTAGTGTCCTACGGTCGGTTATTTGATGCTAGATTTTATGGCTAGAAATGCACTGCTGGCTTTTTGAGAGTGTGCCACTCCAAGCAGTAGCAGCAGTAGCAGTGGTAGAACCTAAATATATTTATTTCTTTCATGTTACAGTAATATCTTTATCAGCACTTCAGTTTCACGAAACTCCTTTTTTATTTGTGTTAACCTTGATCATTAGGTTAGCCAGTTTCTGCTTTCAAGGTGCCTAAATTCAAACTGAAGCCATTGTTTTTTCTCTGATTCCAAATGCACAACTATATTTCTAGCTGTACTTATAAAATGCATTTAGTGATAGATATTCCATTATGTAGAAAAGCATGAAAATATAGAATTGTTGGAAGTGTTTCCATCACCTTCTCCCCAAGCTTGCAAATTCATATTGTTGGCTTTCCACACCCTAACAATAATTTTATTTTCTTGATATTTTATGTTATTGTGAATTGTTTATAGTTTAATTGTTTGAATTGTTGATGTTTCCGTTTCAGGTTCATATTATATATTTCCACCAAGCCTGTCCATAGTTCATAATGTTGGAGTCATTCAAGACAAAGCGTAGTGTGGTCGGCATTGTTGTGGTGCTTTGCTTCATTTTCATGGCTATTCTTTGGCTAGGATATGGGAAAGATAAATCATATACTTTGCCATCGTCTAGTACATCTGCTAATGAGAATGATGTTGAGACCTTGAGTGGTCTCAATGATGAAAAGTTGGTAAGCATTTTCCAGGCTGTCAAAAAGACAGCCGATAGTGTAGGCATATTGAGTGAAGATGTTCACCTTCTTATGGATGATTTGAAATCAAGAAATGTAGCATCTGCGTCGGCAACTGCTCACTCAAGTTCGTCCACAGAAAGTGTTGTGGATTCTCATGGACTTTCTTATCTTTCGCTAAATTTGGATGATGTTCAACTCATTGACCCTGTGACCAGAAGTAATATGCATGATAAATGGATTGTTGTGACTAGCATATTTTCTCCTACAGAAGACATGAAAAAGCTGGCTGCAATTCCTGGCTGGAAAATGGTAGTTGTAGGAGATTCCAAAACCCCTAAGGATTGGAGGTTAGTGACAATGCACCTGGGTTTTGGAAACAACTTCTTTTGATTCAAGTATTATGATGCGAAATCTCATAATATCTCTAATATCTCATAATATCTCTCACTAATAAGTAAACTTTAGATTTAAATTTTTGTAGCTGTCAGGATGCAGATGAAGGTACATAATGTTGGGTATGCATAAGGTGACTCATCAAAGTCATGAATTGCAGGTTTTGCCTAATCTAGCTTGTTCTGACATGCACATCAAACGTTGTGGTTAGCAACATAAAAAGTTTGTTCTTTACATGCTACGAATGCAATGTGCGATATAAGCTTCATAAGCGCTCCTTGACTGTATATAAACTTTGTAAAAGTTTGTGAATCTTTAAGGTAGCATCCTTGCGTGTTGTGTGTTTTGTCGGAGGTCCTTGAAACGGTGGATGATGGGTTCCGATTAATTAGCTGTGCTTGTCAGTCTTTTGGGGGTCTTAGTGGGCATTTAGGTTCCCGTTTAATTTCTGATTTATCCCTTTTCCGGCTTCTCACTTGGAACACCCTTTCGGCATCCCATTTCGGCTCATCACTGGGACAAGGGTGCCTGGTATTTATTCATAAGCTCGCCCTTAATGCTTTCTTTAGCTTGGATGGCGTTACATTCTTAAGCATAAACCAGCAGGAAATAAGCCAATTTGAAACTGTCAAGTTTCTTAAAAAAGGTGTATACCAGAGAAAAAACATGGGCTACTTGTACGCTATTCAGCATGGTGCAAAATATATATACGATACTGACGACGACAATCATCCATATGGTGGCCAAGTTATCTTTGACGATCTCAAGGTCGACAAGGAATATTTAGTGTACGACGACGGTCGTAACTACTACAACACATTCGCTCACTTCGGTCAGAGTTCTATCTGGCCAAGAGGCTATCCTCTCAATCACATCGCTAAATCAGTCGCTACGAAATACAGGAATTGCACCAACGTCCGGCCGCTTGTCCAGCAAGGTGTCGTTGACGGAGACCCTGACATCGATGCCATTCAGCGGCTCACGCGCAAGGACATCGACGTGAAGTTTGATGTGTTGTTTGACAAGAGCGCACCGCCTGTTATTCTTCCCGATCGCTCGTTTGCTCCTTATAACTCACAGAACACCATACACTTATACGATGCGTTCTTTGCCTTGCTCCTGCCGCAAACTGTCACGTTCCGTGTCAACGACATTTGGCGCAGTTACATCGCGCAGCGGCTTTTGTGGGATATCGGTGGACACTTGGCATATTATCCTCCCAGTGCTTACCAAGATCGCACCCCGCATGATTTCCTTCAAGATTTTATCGAGGAAGATGATTTATATAAGAAGTGCTTGCCGTTGACGAATTTTCTACTTGCTTGGGATAGCAAAGAGGTCGAGATGCACAAGCGATACTTTGAACTTGTGAAAGAGCTTCATGCCTTGGGCGTTCTTGGAGATCTTGATGTGAACTTGGCCCGAGCATGGATTCGTGACCTGGTGCGTATCGGCTATGATTTCCCGCCTTTGCGCCCCTCCACCATGAAGTGCAGTAAGAAACAGGTTAATTTCGTTCCCAATGAGCAAGGGTCTATGTACCTGAGGGTGGGAAGGCAAGTCGTAGACATTTACCGAGCCGCAAAGGAGCAAGCAACGATGGAAAAAGCGGCTAAAGAGAAAGCGGTGAAAGAGCAAGCAACGATGGAGAAAGCGGCGAAGGAGCAGGCGACCAACGAGCGAGCGGTGCGACTTCTGTCGCCATCGGATGCCGCACAAGAATCTCCTTCGGCAAATGAGGCAGAGCTAGAGGCGACAGGAGAAAATGGTCCCTCAAAGGAAAACTAATCCTCCCAATACGACGTTTTCACTTCGCTGCTCCGGGTTTATTTACGTATTTGTTCTTAATGGTTATTCAATTTAGGTCGCGACTGTTAGCGAGAGCTTTTTCGTTTCTTTTTCTTTTCAGTAGCACGATTTCATGTTCATGGTTTATGTCTGTGAGAGTACTTTCAATTTTCTACTATTCGATCTGCGTATGAGCGACTGAGCTACTAAAACGTTTCTTGTTTTCTGGACACGAAAACCATAAGGTGCACTATTTCGTACTGTAGCTGCAAGCAGAAAACCTGTTTTCGTGGTGCATGTTTTGTCGCAGCAACATCGGTGTTTATGGTTCTATCTCATCTGTATAAATTTATACCTTTCTATGTACCTAACTAGCCTTGATGTTGGGGTACGTGGGGTACTTAGATGCCATTCGAGTTTTACTTAGATTGGATATAACGTATAACAATATAGACAGTGATTCAATTTTAGAAGTGCCCTGATAGATCTGATGAATTATTTATTGTAATTAGTCTGCAAGCTTACATTTGTATGTGGTGATTTTTTTCTCGTGTTTCGCGGATTTCTTTTACGGTTGTCGTTTGAGTTTGCTCTTTGTTTGAAGTGCGTGGCCTTGAATGATCACCAGTTTCTTCGCTGCTTTGTCGCTCAAGTGTGTGCCGTAATATTGCGAAGAGTATATATCTGTTCACGAAGTGCGTAGACTTCTCTGCCGGGAGCACAGAAACATCGTCATGGCCTGATTCATAGAGGACTCGCTTCACATCAGCGCGGTAGGAGGTAGCAAAAAAAAAAAAAAAAATGACATTCCCGTTGTTATGCTTCGTGATGCTATGGGTTGCTAGCTTCGCGGGTAACGCAAGTTCAGCCTTGTTTCCGAAACGTTAACGCATTCAGCATAAGCTAACTTCGTAAAAGTAACCTTACTCCCTAAGTTGTTATTGAACGCTTAGCCGATGTCCTGGTGGCGATAATTTGCTAGTTGACGATGCTTAGGCCCGTAAGCAAAGACCGCGGTAGTTATCACGTAATTTTTTCCAGTAGCTTGTCAAAAAGGTAACAGGCTTTCTTATTTTTTTAAAGCATGGTGAGTGCTGCTTTAAATGTGAAGTTAAGTGTACAGGCAGATGGAACCTGCCTCTTCTGTAAGTGAATGGTAATCAAACTTTTTTTTCTTCTTTTTGCGTGGTGGCATTTAGCTAGGGAAGGCTACGGTCGTCACCGGACGTCAGGAAGGGTTCGTTGTGTTGTAAATGTTTTTGCTGCATTCTTGGGTAGCTGGTCAGAGGCTGTGACTTTTTTTTTGTTGCTTTTAGACATCTATTGAGTACGTGTAAGCTGCCTTACTTTATTTATTTGTTTTGAATTTTTTTGGCGTGACGGATTTATTGGTGAGAAAAGATGTAAAGTTTACAACAGGTTTACAAATTGTGATATGAATGCTAAGCCAGGTTACATTATAAAGTAAAGAGCTTTTTTGTTGTTGACATAAGAAAAAGGCGTGGAGCCAGCACCAACTTTTCGTTGCCCAGTCGTATTGTGAGTAAGAAGCTCGCTTTGTGGGTAATTTGGAGAAACTATCATGTCGGTGACGCTCTTGTTATGCTGTCGGAGATGTCTTGTTCGCCGCGACACTGCCTGTCTTCGACTGTGCGAGTTTCGTGTTAGATGCGCGATGAAAACTCCAACTGTCAGCTTATATTTGCAAACTTACATATATCATAATGCACACTTCATCATAACGTTAACGCATAGGCTACAAGCCGCTCGCAGGACGTGTGATGTAACCATCCTATCATGCTAGTCGTTGCTCTTCTTAAAGAGGCATTCAACCCGTTGTCAATGCTTTGGAAGTAATTGCAGGCGAAGAATCTTTCTCCCAAGTCTCATACGATGCGGCGAATTCTGAGGAGTGAATTTTTTAGGTTCTTGTTCCAGTAAACAGGGTATTAACCAGATGCTTTTGCCACGATAGAAGGCATTTATAGGCTCGCATGTGCTACAGCCAGGAAACTGATATACATGAAAATCCATCCCATTCATGCATTTATTTTCCATAAGTTCGGGCAGGTTTGATAGTCGCAAGCTTTCTCTTGTTCTGGATTCGGCAAGGCGACTTAACCGCCGAATCGCGTTGGTTATGGTCCTGTCTTGTAGCGTCTGCATTCAACTCTAGTTAGGGATTTGCGTTGTACAGTGCCACTGGCAATATTGATCGTCGTTTCCTGGATTAGTAAGGCTTTCTTCTGCGCCCATGCTTGGTAAGCAAAGCTCTTTGTCTGCGAGGCGTCTTTAAAATTGTTCCTATCTGTGTTTCAACATGTCCAGTACGGATTTTATAGCGTCTTCCTTGGTCTTTTTCGGCTGCGACCAATTTGCGACTTCTCCAGCTTGCAGCTTAACTGGTCCGTCACTGAACCTGGCTCCGCTGATGGACAAGTGCTGAACATCTAGAGTGCCTACAATAAGAACGAATTGCAATCTCCCAAACATACATGATAAATTTTCGTCAACAAGTACTAATCTAAACGTTATAGCTCGGTCTATGTAGCTTTCAACTTATGTCTTCCTTGGAAAGCTTTCACAATGATTGAGATTGCTGAGAATTTCTCCAATCGAGAATAAATGCTAACGAGTGAGATAAATAGATGGATAAATAGTTAGATAGTTAGATTGATAGATAGATAGATACATAGATAGATAGATGGATAGATAGATAGATACATAGATTGCTTAATAGGATTGATTGATTGATTGGTATGCAGATAGGTGGATAGATTGACATCAAACTATGATTAAACAATGAAGTGTGGATCAATGAGGCCTCGACTAGCACTCCATCTACCTGAAGTCACGGTAAGTCTGTACATGATTTCGGATGAGGTATCCGAGATCACTTCAGTGCCTTCGATATTACCCATGGCAAAGGGTGTAAAAAATGGGAGCCAGTAGGGCGGATCAAACTTCGGCTCAAATCTCAAAGTTCCGTTCGGAGCATAATATTGTTGGCCTGACAAAGCCAAGGGAATGTGCCAAGCAACGAGATGAAAGGTGTAGTGACTAGTAGCCCAGGGTAGTCCATCAAGTCCGTAGTTGGATGAAGACGTGAGGCCGTGGAAGTTCCATTGGTCGCGCAATCTTGATCTGTAGTTATCCAGTGACTTCGAGGCTTGATGGAGGGCGAGACCCGGAGCCATTCCTAGAAGAAGAATGCGAGCAGCAAATATTTACACCAGATCTAAAAGATTTAACAGTGCCAGAGTGTGTTGCTGGTATTTCAGGTGGACTTGTGAAATCCTTTGTTCTGGAACAAAAGAAATATTGTCATTTCGCTCGGGCGCCTGCTTCGCTGTTTGCCGAGCAGGGGACTTCCTGTTCCACTCGACCCATTGTATCGCGGACAAGAGCTTATTCTTACCCTGCGTGTGAGAACTACCAAAGTATTCGTTTTTATGTACTTCTGCGTGATAGACTTTTAATGAAACTTCTCAGATGTCAGATGTCGCATCAAATTCGATGGCCTGCATGCACAGCGTAGAGTTTTTGCAGTACATTTCGCTATACCAATGGTTTCATACAGCTAGCCCAGGCCGTCACGGAGATAAGTATGATTATTTGTATGTTAATTAAAGTATATTTAGTAAATTATTAAATGTACGATAATAATATGTATACAATAAATTGTTTTTAGTAAATTATCAATTATAAAGCACATAACGTTTGGAGATTCCCACAACCGAAATCTGAAGTATGAGGCTCTTGTAATTAATTATTGCTTAGGACTTTGAAGCATTTTCTTACCGAGGTAAAGTTCCAGCGTAGTCCAGTCCGAGGAGGAAGACATCCACACGGATTCGTACTTTGTTATATTCTCGAGCGAGCGGCAACTGTTAAGCTCGTCGCCAAGAATAAGCGACGTATCTTCGATAGACCCCGAATGTTCCTCCGATCGGGATATTGCCTAGACGAAGGTCGGACAAGATCAGTGGAAGATCATCTTGTTACAAGGCATTCGTTGTTAATGCGTAAATACCATTAAATACACTTGAACCGTTTGATCTGTCTGTGCTGCGCTGTTGCGGTCGGTTTGATTACGAGAAAGTAATATGCAAAGGCCAGAAATGCAATGTCGCATCTCAGTTTTTTATTTTTAGTTTTGTTTTTTATTTTTGCGGAATAACGTATTCTTGCTGCGCACACAGAACGTCACACGCAGACAACTGTTTAAAACCTATCCTCTGTGTCTTCGTATTAAGAAACTAACCTAGGATTGACTTACAAGTTTACCATCAGGTTTTCTGTCAGCATGATTATCATAATCAAATTTCCAATGCAACTGCTTGCATGTTCAAGGCCTAGCGTGCTTACCTAAATTATTTGATTTTGTTTGCAAACAGACGTATATTCTTTTCTAGTGATCTTCGCTCATACCTTGAGACCATACGGAGTATCGTTCCGTTGTTTCTCTCTGCGTAGGTGGGCTTCGATCTTTCTTCGTGGTGCAAGATCTCCTAGGTTAAGTGCATAAGCCCATACTTGTCCATAGAGTGTATCAGACATTAGCCACGACGGTGAACCCCACTCGACGTCGAACCAAGCGTGATAGAACTGCTGCCTCTCGTCCCACATTTCCACATCCAGTTGCTTCTCTGCGCGGTCGAGAGCTGCGCGGGAATTCGACAGAGTCTCCTCGTCATGTTTGAGTTCCGCCATTTTTATAGTCGTGCGTAGGGCCAGGAGGTACAAGAAACTGTTGTACGCGCAGTGGTCGTACTTCTCCAGCTCAAACAGGTCATATGTGTCAGGTTTTCTGTATGGCAGGCCCGTACCTTAGTAGTAGAAGAAAGATGCATTCAGGTGCGTCCAAGAATTTAGCTGGGCATAACCATTATCTCCAAATGTGTTAGAAATGGTCAATCGTAAAAGGAGAAGACATTGATTTGTTTATATGAAAAGAAAAGGTTGTTATAATGGAAAAGAAAGATAATATGAAATTAAAAAGATTTTTATAATAATAGAAGATATAATTTTTCCAATACCTTTTGTCGCTTCGTTGATTAGCCAGTCGTTAGCTCGAACAGCGAAAGGGTAGATCTCGTCGAAGAAGCTTGTGTCATTCGTCCAAGCATAGAGGAGGTAGGCCTGCACAATGAATCCAACATTGACATCTGTCATCGATCGACCCCCAGCGCTTCCTGCAACAAAGTTGACACAGTCATTCAGCATTCTGTCAGGTTTTTTGCAACAAAGTTTTTTAAAATTACATGGATTATAGGATTAAATATTCGAGCAAGCCTCATTGCTACACGAAGTCGCCATCGAAAGCATTAACTTGGAAATGTTCCGTTTATGTTACTCAGCATCGTAATGAAGTCAAAAAAGTATTGCGAATTATTACTGCACTTACTCCATGAGAACTAAGTTACTTCAAGATAAGGAACACGTCATAGTCTAGCACACCTTCCTTTGAAGTTTCTTCAAGGCATCCCTGTGAAAGCGACTCTTGAATCATGCCGTTCGCGAGCTGGTGATCGGCCCAAGCTAGCATCACTTGCTTCGCCAGATCTTGAATATATTAATGGAAAGCATATGGTGTAAGACTGTGCAGCACAGACCACCCATTGACCTATTACGTTTTACGGTAATTCGGTAATGTAAATTGTAAAATTTTGCATGACCGGCAAAGGGCATATACATTTGTTCACACTAATGCCAGAAGCTATTTCCCTTGCTAATGCTTCGTCCTTGTGATCATTGCATGTGACCGAATAGTTGTAGTAACGGGAATATATTTTTACTTTTAATAATACTGTTTAGTAACCTTATTAACATCAGAGTGAAACCCGAGCCATGAACTGTTAATTTTGTATATGCTGTCAATTAAGGTATTGGTTGAACCAAGCTTATAGGTAAATGTGCAATATCTATTAAAATTTAACATGACACCCGAAATGTTTTCTTACCTAAAAATAGATGTAAAGAGTCTATTTTTCATCTATTCTTCGCAAGAAAACATTTTCGGGTGTTTTGTTAAATTTTAATAGCTATTGTACATTCACCTATAAGCTTGGTTTAATCAATACCCAGATTGACCATATATAAAAAATTAACAGTTCATGGCTCGGGTTTCACACGTCTGTTAATAAGGTTACTGATATTCTTATCCAAAACCAGTTTCCTGGATTCTTGATTAATACTGCTTATTCTATCAAAATCAAGTGTTAAATTATTTTAAAAGTTAAAGTCGCATAAAACTAGTATGTACGGGAACTGCTTGTTCTGCTACCCAGTGTGATGTACGAATAATTAGGAAGCTAAAAATTTGAACAATGTTCAAGAGAAAACTCGACATATCTGTCGTACCTGGATAGAATATAACATATGGTAGAACTCTATGGAAGTCAATGTGAACGGCATCCATATTAGCACAATCATACGCTTCCCATTGTCTCCATCTGCCATTCTCCATCCACATTCCTGACCTCCAGAAGCTTAGACTGTTCAGAAGGATATCTTGGATGCATTCCGGAACAGATTTGACACCACCTACTGATGACGCGCATGGTTTCACTTTCGACTTCTGAAACATAGAATCAATGTACATTGAAGTCACAACGAATCAACCCCTAGCGTTTGTTTTTGTGCAATTCAATCCTTGCTTCAAGACAGGCATTCAGTCAAGCTTCTTCTCTTACCAATAACCTTGCTAACAAAAATCGAATTTCATTTATCGCGTCAAGCTAAAGACTTACAGAAGCTAGCTACCTTGGCATATCGTTAAGCTACCATTTATTCCTCAACCAGCAATTGATGATGCCGACATGCGGCGAAGGTTTTTATGGCTGAAACTGCACGCCAGGATCCTTAAGTTACTTGCCTTCGAATAATTTGTTTTTATTTCATAGATATTTCAATTCCCTGAGGATTGCTCGAGCTTGTTCAGGGAAGGGTTTGGGTTAGGGTTAGGGTAAGGATTAGTATTCAGGTTAGAATTTGGGTTTGGGTGACAGCCAGACTTAGCATGCAAATAAATAAATAAATTGATTAATAACATGCAAGCCAAAGCTTCCCCATCAGTAACGCCTGCAGACTGGTCGAACCTTGTTAACATAACTGCGCGAGATTACGTCTCATCACGCCAACCGCAATGAACCGCTTATTGAGGAGTATACAGAAGATTTATACACTCTTAGCAATCGAAAGATGTCTATGCCATGCAACTTGTACAGGTTTGCTAGAATTTTGTTGACTGCTTTAGAAGTACTAAAACATCACTTGCTAGATGCCCAAGAGTAATAAATCAAGGCATAAGAACGGGCGACGCAGTCGTATTATAGGTAGCCTGTGACGCGTTCTCTGACTCTAGAGAAGAAATAAGGACCCTCGATGGGTAAATCTTCAACGCAACTTACCACTCTGTTCGAGGCAAATATCGATTTCGGTGGAATCATGGCGTTTTGCCACTGTCGGATGTTATCAACAGATTCGTGCAAATCGACTTTCAGGTGCTTCGCTACCTCCACGCTGGATTTGAAAATATTAGTATAGAAGTTACCAACACGCTCTTCGGAAATGTCTCGATTAGGAAAGTACCATGCAAATATTATTGTGAGAAGTTTTGATTCCTTTGGCTTAATTTTCGTGCTGATTGAGACTGCTCCGTTTAGTCCAGTAACATTCACTGTTGTCCCAATATTGAGATTGCCTAAAGAAAAAGTAATACAGCGGTGTAATTTATGCGCATAACAGTGGAGATAATTATGCACAAAAGCGAGTCATAGGAGGGAAGCGGGCGAAAGTTAGATTGGGCTCAAACGCAGAAAGGAAGCTTCTCATTTTCTGGAGCAGGCCGCTAACATATCCCTTTTCTTTCTAGTCACAGGGCATCGACAAATCAACAGAATCAATCAATAAAATATTAACGCTAACCTTTTGTTTTGAAGTTCTTCCACAGCGTCTCAAGGTTGTCCGTGACTGCGAAAGATGTGGTTTCTGATCCAGTGTGCACCGGATACAGCGAAATGTCTCCACTTTGAGGGTAGAAGCCCGGACGAATGCAGCTTAAAAGCCCCTCGCGTATTTTCCACTCGCCTTTCAGACCGGATATTATACCGTACTCGTACGAGTGTAGTGGCATTCCGTCTTTCAACATGCATGAAAACGGGCCGTTCGTTGTCCATGACATGCAACGCGGCTTGTTTGCGCATGCGCGCTGACAATCGGACGCGGTAACCAAACGCGTGAAAGCTACTTCAGCAAAGTTGTTTCCACGACGAATCGTGTCGTCATTGAAGCCGAAGGGTAGGGTTAGCATGAACGACACATCCAGTTCACTGGATGAGGGATTCTTTATATCCAGCGAAAACGCTACGCCGGGGGTAGACGAATGTTTAGGCTTGCGTGGATGAAACGTGGAGTAGGCGTACAAATCTAATTTGACATCTTTTGACGAGTTTTTAGTCAATTCTAAAGACAGCCATGAGCATTTAAAATATAAGTTGTTGGTTAGATTTATGACGCTTGATTTCTGTAACAGTAAATTGTATAATTTATAAATAAATGAAGTAACTAAACTGTTGCGCATGCAAGCCGCTCTGTTCTACATATACTATCGTTCTAGCTAACTCATCCAACAATTGCAAAGCTTTTTATTTCAATTCAATCCACAATTTGAAGAGCAAACAAGGCCTTTGCCGGCTAAGAGTAGATTTTTGTAGGTAATAAAACAAGTGCTCAGAGCAGCTATCCAACCTGTCATTAAAGATAGGATGATTTTGAAATAGGCAATGTAAAGATCATGCAGAATATCTTACCAACGGCCAGCTTCGATACTGGATAAGAACCTGAATAAGCCATTCTATGGACGCCATCAAACCCTCGCGGCGCATGCGTACGAAGAACAGCTGCATCCGGTGTGGAGTTTCCTTTCTTGACTCGAACTCCCAACAACATCATGTCTAATGAGGTTTTGCCAAGTTTAGCCGACCCACCTGGTGACTGATTTTCTATCGTCCATTCATGGAATGTTCCTAAAAGGCATCGTATTTTTTCTAATTATCACACACCTCGTTGGTATATACACTTTCAGGCAACACACTCGAGCGATTCACTATTTACTTAGTTCAGGAAGCTGAGCACCTACCGTCAGCTCTTAGTTCAAAGGAGCCAGTTCCGAGACCCCCAAGAGGCACGGCCGATCTCATGCCGTTTGGAGGATGTTTGTAGTGGTCCCGCTTGACCACTCCGGCCACGCATGCTTCGTGAGGTTCTGGCTTTGGTGCTGAGGTTTTTAACCAGCAGCAAAAGCTGTCTAGAAGAGCAATAATGCCAGCCACTTCAACGCTTGAATTAAAAGAAAATCGTTATTAGTGACGTAGTGCTATAAAGCGAAATGGTACAAACACTCAAAGATGCAAATTCATGTTCAAATGTATGTCGCCAATTCTCGAAAATGTGAGAAAAAAAAAGACCTTGCATTGATCTTGCAATTTCAAAAGCAAGGAAAGAAGAACTGTTTCAAGTAATCTTAACTCAATGTTAAATGTTCACACAAGATGTGAATAAACACGATGTGCGTAAGACATTCACCCACATGCATACACGCGCGGTATAGACATAATTACAAATACACAGAAGCACTAACAAGCGCACACACACACACACACACACACACACTTAACCAATACAAATACGCGCGCAAAAGTACACAAAAACGCACTCATGCAGACATATAGGTAGAAGAGTGCCTAGAGGCATGTAACCTTGTATGATACTGGACACTTCGGTATTGATTTCGAGAGATGAATTAAGGCTGATGAAAGTCATATGATGGCACAGACCATCGCTCTCACTGTAACATTGAAAATTCAACGAATTAATGTGAATCGAAAAAAGTTACTTGAGGGGCAATTCGCAGTTGATTCCTTTTGGAACCTGAGCACCCAGGCGACGCATCTCGGCTCCTTGCAGCAGTACTTCTCGCAGATTTTCGCGTTGTTGCTCATAGTGCTGCCATGCAAGGATTTCACTTCGAAGCTGAGGAAAACACTTCCGCGCATGTCCGTTCCGTTCATCCACGCCGATGGCTTGCACTTCTCGTAATGCTTGGGTTTTTCGTACAAGTAGAAATAGGGGGTGAACGTCTTCGTTACCCATGAGCGTTGAATCTGAGCGAAAGTCACAAAAAGCCAGAGTTAGATATTATGTGCAGACGAGAGAGAAATTAGAATCAATTATTTGTCAGTGCCTAAACAATATCACAAACTTTAAAAATCTGGATGTCTCAATGAGTGAAACGTTCAAGCAGATATAAGGAACAGGAAACTGGTCCATGAAGAGCACCATGGGCTTCCCAGGTGTACAAACAACAGGCAAACACATACCACTGAGACGTTCTGTGGTTCTGTATACAACCCACACTGGGATAAGTAGGCAAACTCTTGTCCTGCTGCTACTTTGCCGGTTTCCCCGTTTTGGAACTGAACTGCTCGCAGGTTCTCTCTTAGAGTTCGTGAATATTCGGCTACACACAAAGCATACGACCTTCATTCCAGCTTCCTTCAGTCTAACTATGAAACCTAGATACTTCAAATAACTTCTTATATCTGTCATATACCAGCTTGCACACGAGGAGGAATGAAAAGGCAAGGAGGCCCGAACAAAACTTGAGTGCACGGAAATGAACATGTTAAAAGTTACTTCATGATTATTTCATGATTTGCCTAAGGTTCGTTGAAAAGAAGCCAAGTGGAGTTTCAGAAAGCACGCGTCTCAGACCATCATACTACTTGGTTTGAAGCGAATAATAGGCTTTATAGAAGGCATATCACATAAAATTACTGATTTGCGTAGCATGGGCTGGATAAAGCCCGTTGTTTTTCTCAGATTAAACTAAGAGTGCTCAAACTTAAAAATCTTTCACAGTAGAAGAGTGATCAACTTAAGTGTCAAGACTTACACTCGTTTTTCCTCTTCAAACTCAATTCTGCATCTGGGTCAGTCATCGCTCTAAGTTGTTCTTCCGATAAAACCGTGGTGGTCGATTTTCCTGACTTGTCATTTGCAAAAGACGTTCCCGCCAATTTTTGAAAGTCATTATCTGAAATGTTTAAATTTCCAGAAGAATTTACTGCCTCAGAACAGTTGGCATCAGTGGACTGAATTAGTGGGCAATTTGTTGAGTCGGCCGAGCTGTGCGTTTCGCTTTCCGATCCTTCTCCGGAAGCGCTTTCTTCTTGATCTTCTGTGTGTGCGTAGCCAACTTTGCTGCTGTTCGTAAAGTGCGTTAGAAGGGAACTTAGGGTTGAGTTGGCAACGTGTGTTGAGTTCCATTCTCCTGTTGAGTTCGATCCGTGCGCTCTGCTGGTTAATCTTGTTGTGGAATTCCGGCTAGGTTTAGCAATGAATGCAGCGTACGGTGGAACGGTTTTGTTCGTGCGTAATAAATAGCTGTTGATGATATTCACTGCTTTGCTTCGCTGTTCGTGCAAAGATGACGTGTAGCCTCCGTGGAGTTTCGCATGGCTTCTATGATGTCGCACCGAGTGTGCCGACTGCGACGTGTCGAGAGGGGTTGCGGCCAACACTCGGTACGAATGGGCCCGTTTCCTATGGGTGACGGCGTTTGATGTGTGGCGTGGTTGCGCTATGCTGGTCCTGCTGGCAGTGCCTGAGTCCAGAGTGCTATTTTTATGGTAGTTAAGCTTCATCTCCTCGGTTACGAATCCAACAAGTGGCTGTGAGGTTTCCTGCCTACGTTTTGATAAAGGAGAAGGTAGGGGCTGCATTCCCAGCAGATACATCGAGGGAGCCGTGTGGTTGTTGGGGCTTTCATCTGAACGCGTTGGCGGCTCTGAGATTCGCTTCGCCCACTCAGCAAAATGTAAAATGTTCGTGCCATTACTAGGACCACTTTCATTGAGTGCTGAGCTCGTAAATCGTGGAATAATATGCTCGGCGACTTGTCCGTTCTGGAAGAAGTTTTTGTGCCTTCTGTGGGGATCCTCAATGCGGTGGTTTCCTTCGAATTTCGGTGAATCAAAGATGTCTGTGTCCTCCTCTGGGAGAAGTAAAATTTCGGCCTTTATATCGTGGAATTTACCATCCGCTAGATATCCTGCTCCCGAGCTTGACTCTTCGTTGATGGGACCTTGTGTCGAGTCCCTTTGCTGTAACTCGGGAAGTTCGAAGAATTTTTTCCACGAAGATTGTATTTGAAACTGGTCCGATTGAACGTCCACGGCTGCACTGTTCATTTCTCGCGTTTCCGTTCTTTCGCTCCAAACTAAAATATATATTATTAATTGAGATTGAGCATAATTGAGATTATTTGAGAAAATAATTGAGATTAGATTTGTTCAAATTTGGTTTTTATAAATTAACTCTTGGAGAGCGCTATGTAGAAATATGGGAAGTCACCCTCTATATCATCATAGTGAACCTGTGAAAGCAATACAGTTTATCAAACACTTATATTACACTGACATATAATAAGCACTCTATTATTAGTCACTTTCTCCGTAAGCCTCCATGTAACACAATGTGAAAATCTACATTTATTCAAAATCAGTTCGTTTCTAGAGATCGCGCATTCCCTTAAGGATTTTCTTCACTGTCCCTGTTGTACGAGCTGGCTGAAAATGTGCATGAATACATAGAATGTTAAATCTTACAAAAAGGCTTTGAAGGATCCGCAATCTCCTTGATGTACTTAGCAGGTATGCGATCTTCATTTGAAGATGGACTGGCCCTCTCTTGCCTATAAATTTCCTGAAATTATTGATAAAATGATTGCGAAATCTTTGTTAAGATTTAAAGCGTTAAAGTTCTTGCATAAGTTAGACATGGGTGTTTAATTTAGTCCGTCTTATCGAATATATGGTCCTTTTTTCGTTACTAGTCAATGCCCTGATACAGAATTAAGGATGCAGCATTTCCGAAGTAATGGCGAAGCAAAGTTTAGAAATATGCTTCTTTTAAATAGCTGATGGCGATAATGATGTTTAGGTTTTCTACAGTGCGAGACAGCGTAAGGTATTATCCGTGATCATACGTTGAAGTTAATATTTACAAATAACTCCAGCAGATTGATGAAAGACACTGAAAAACTAGGCTATTCATTTTTAATAAGACTTGTTAAGTTCTAACGATAGTTTTCGTTCTCAGAAGATTTTGAACATAAGATTTGCTCAGGTTCTGAAAAGCCACGTTTCATCTCCTGAAACCTCACTTAAGAAAGCGGTGGTCTAAAACGGTCTTACGGAATGTTTCAGGGAGTTCCGCTTTCGATCAAATATTCATCTTCGATCTTGTTTTGCGGCTGCTGCTGCTGCTGCTGTTATTGCTGTTGTTGTTGTTGTTGTTATTATTATTTTTGTTGTTTGTTGTTGTTGTTGTTGTTGTTAGCTTACCGCCAAGGCAGAGCATGTCATCCCACCCTACGCTGTAGAATATGATTGGAGGCACTAACACTTAAACATTTCGAATCTGCTAAAGAAACTGCCACTTCTGATTCAGGAGTTAATTGCAAATCGCAGAATGTGCGCCGGAATGAGGTGGATATGTATAGAGGCATTCCGGACAGAAATTACCTATTTACGAGCCATTGAGTAAGAGATTATAATCTATGCTGTAAATTCCATTTGCCACCCATCCATCTCAGGTCCATAACCAAATAATTGAACAATCAAAGAACAGACCAATTCGACCGTTAACAGAAGTCAGGTAATGCGTGTATGCGCTAACAATACTAAACGAATTTAAAAGATATTTAATTCATGTAGCAGTAAGTAGATATAAAATGAGCAAGTATATTGGCAGTTAAGATAAAGGTCTTATTATATGTCTTACTATCAATCAATCAATCGGTCAGTCAGTCAGTCAATCAATCAATCAATCAATCAATCAATCTATCTATCTATCTATCTATCTATCTATCTATCTATCTATTCAACTATTTATCTATCTATTTATCTATCTATCTATCTATCTATCTATCTATGTATCTATGTATCTATCTATCTATCTATCTATCTATCTACCTATCTATCTATCTATCTATCTATCTATCTATCTATCTATCTATC
>QQSS02055990.1:0-18065 GCA_003687565.2 Craspedacusta sowerbii
TATCTATCTATCTATCTATCTATCTATCTATCTATCTATCTATCTATCTATCTATCTTTCTATCTATCTATCTTTCTTTCTATCTATCTATCTATTTATCTGTCTATCTATCTATCTATCTATCTATCTATCTATCTTTCTATCTTTCTATCTATGTATCTTTCTATCTGTCTATCTATCTATTTATCTATCTATCTATCTGTCTGTCTATCCTATGTTTTTTAAATAAGCAGGTTCCTTTTAAGAATGTTCGTTGTTGTTGTTGCTGTTCAGGCCACGTTGAAGCTGATTCTGAAATGGGGCACTCGCCTGACGGAGGTTTACATGCTGGTCGATATGATCGGCAGAGCCATCAACGATGCGTTGCATCCTGCCCAGCCACCTCCGCAGCAACCAACGCAGGAGCAGAAAGATCAGATGCAAAAGCTCTTAGATGCTGTGAGCAACTTGAAGGATATCTCGCAGTCTTGGAAAGAGGCTTTTAAGCCGTTGGAGGTAAGTGCGGAAAGAGGGACGGTTATAAATTCTCGTGTAGACCTTAGAAAGAATTTCTAATCTTGCTGTTGTTTTGTTGCCATGTAGATTTTTCTAAAAGCTTACCTCTTCTTTTCGAGTTCTTGTATGATTACTAGGAGGCTTGCGTTGTCTAATGACTTTCTCGAAGTGTATCTGTGACTGTTTTTTCTAGAACGTCGACCTTGGCAGACTTACTGTAAAGGGAGACCAGCACGAAGCATTGATTACGGATGTCATTGACTCGTTAATAACCAGAACATCAACTGTTAGTTCTATTATCCTACGTTTGTAGAGACACATACGGTTTTCATTTAGCGCAGGAGTTCCGTAACGATTGTTTATATGCCATTTGTGAGTGCGTTTTTAAATGCCACTGGTAAAGCTTTTTTTGTGGGGTTAATGCTCTGATTCGTGTCTTTCTTGAGTTTCCTTCTGTTTATCTAGCAAGTGCAGCCGTTGAGTGAACTTGCCAACAATCTGTCCCCCGTCAACGACGACAAGTTAAAGAAAGTCAGGGGGTCGCTTTTCACAGCTTTGTTGCCTCTTGATGCGATCTGCTATTTGAAGACTTCAGGTGAGGCTCCTGTACTGAAGACCTTTGCCTTTCCTCCTGATAATGATATCAAGATTATTACCGACACCCTGAGAAATGATTTCGACATGGACGCGAAGAAGGAGGCGATTCAAAAGATTCAATCAATTATTACCGAGGAAGTTCGCAAGAATGCAAAGATGGCAGCCTCGAAAGCGGGTGAGTCTGAGTCTGAGTGCGATGACTGGCGATTATGTGTATCGGGGTTTCTTGGAGCTCCTGGGTGTATCCGCTTGTTCCCGGCGAGTTTAGCCGTATTTCCCTTATTTCTTTCAAATTCGCTGCTTTTTTTCCTTTAGATTTTTCATTCCAGAGGTTTTTCTTTTAACGAGGTTTACTTTGGCAATGGAGTTTGAGAGTGTGTAAATTTGAAATTTAAGTGTTCATCAACCTGCCCCACTCTTCTCAATGTATGACAGTGGTCCAGCTTGATTTGTTTATCTTAAACTTGTCGTAATTGAAACGACTTTGTCATTTTTTGGCAGCTACTCAAATTATCACCCCAGAGGTGTCGTCAGTGGCAAAGCAAAAGGTGAGTAACCTGTACGGCACTGAAGCGAAGTCCAGAGCCAAAAGCGCTGCTCAAAATGCTGCTTCAAGTGTGGCTGGCAGCTACAAAGGTGAAATGATTGGCTGGGCCTTCTGTCCCATTTACGGGATGATTAAAGTGAACCAGCTCAAGGAAGAGGCCCGAAACGCTGCTATGAGTGCTAGCAAGCAGGCTGCAAACGATGCCGTTCGATCATACATGGCATCCGCCGAGGTCAGGAGCGGTATATCGCAAATCGTGAAGGCTACCGTCGCGGATGTCTATCGAGAAAAGAAGAGCCAAATCGACGCTGCCGTTAGAAGCGCTACGACTGCTGTCTTTCAGAACGCACTAAGGGCCGCCACTCACTAGGAAAAATTTTGCTCGCTTTCTGATGCTTTTTTTAGCGCCATTACGACTTGCGTTGTTTCGATTCTTTAATTAAAGCGCTTAGTATACTTTGAGGTCTCTGATTCGGATGACTGCATGCGGATATTGCGATATGGCTTCTGCAACAGCAATAACAACAACAACAACAACAACAACAACAACAATATATATTTCTCTCCAGAAACGTACAGCACAGGACAAACCTCCAGCGTTCCAAAGGTCTAAGTATAATAAATCAGCTAGTGTCCTTGCGTGTCAAAATGAAAAGCAATACTTTTCGAACTTAGCTTTTCTAGGAGAAGAAGGGCATCTTGCATGTCTGTTGCTAATCGGATCGAGCATGTCACCTTGGTATAAGCGCCAACATTTCAGTATAAATTGTGCTATTGACCGCAAGTCCTTAAATACCGAAAGAAAGGGAATGAAGAAGAAAAAAAAAGCAACATCAATGAAACAAACAGAAGAAACAAGTGCCTCCGAAAATAACGCGTTGAATCCTACTAAGAATCAAATACCAAATCATTAATATCATCAATGCGACCTTACGAAGTCATGGCTAACGTTATCTGGTTCGAAGTATTGCTGCTTAGTATACTCAGTATACTCAATGGAAAGACGACTACCGTGCCGAGTACGTCGAACGCTCGCGTCTTTCGCAGATAAGGCGAACGTCCTTTAGTTAAGAATATCGGAACTATAGCATAATGCGAACTCGCACCCTGTAGTAAGCAGTATTAAAGTACAAACACATCGGCAAATTGCGTCCAAGTCAAAATAATGCGACATAATAAACAATCAAAGAACATCGAAGAACCGAGATAGCAAATTTAATCTTCAACTTGAAAATCTCGTAGCAAACATGCGAAATAGAATAGTCGTAATGGTCATATGATATACCACCGTATCGCCAAATCACGCGCAATTAAAGTCTACAATAAAAAATATATGTACAAAAATAATAATAAAATAAAAACACTAGCCAAGAATAGAATTTTCATTTCTTTTTGCAAAGTCGTTATGGAAGTAGTGAGTATAATATTAGTCTTGAAAAGACGGTTCTATAGAGGTGCACCTTGGAACTTTATGCTATAGTTGCATATTTTTCAGTTTGCCTTGATGGTATTATAAGTTTTGACAAATCTTCACACGAGTTTCAGAATAGGCGCGTCATTATTGTAAATTTGTTGGAGACACCTTGGAACATTGAATAACAATGCAATGCAATGTACCAGTCGTGCGTAAAGAGGCAACAGTTAAGCTGAATTACCTCTTCGAGTATTTCTAATCGTAAAAGCAGTGCAGACGTTGGCTCCTGAGAATCAAAGAACGATATTATTCTTATTGCGTGTTGCTGAAGTTTCCAGATTTGGTTTAGAGGGAACGATCCCAGGCCAGGCACCCGTAGGTTATGTGGGTGTGAAATAGATTGAAGTAAAGTGCTTAAAGTCGGAGCATCATCATTTTAGCTAAAAGCACGTGAAAGGTTTTTTGAGAGTTTCGAAAAATGGGTTCTCCTGGAAAGATGAGAATCCGATAAGACACCCAAGTACTTGGCTGTATTGGACAGAAATACTCGTTTATCAGTAATTTTGATCGAGAGCCCATAATCGATCTTCTTGTTTTCTTGGGCGAAAGAGAACGGCTTCTGTGTTAACCGCGTTAAGCGAAAGACGATTGGTACATAGCCAGTCAAACATTTGTGGAATCTCTCGCGATAAAAGTACTCTCAAATTTTTCAGAGACCTATTGTTAAGTAAAACAACCGCGTCATCCGCAAAGTGTTTTACAAGGCCTGCCAAAAGTCAATTTCTAAAGTCATTAATGTAAGTAAGGAAAAACAGAAGGCCCATGGTAGATCCTTGAGGAACCCCGAAATCTAATCTCGTTGTTTCGGGGTTCACGTTTTCAATTGCTGCAACCTGCCTTCCGCAAGCGTTAGCCTACCCTTTAGCCAACTTGATAGCTTCTCGTTTCACCCTTACGTTTTTGGAACTCATTCTTAATGTAGTCTCTTGTTTTCGTGAAGGTTTGTGCAGTTCATTTTGGAATTTTTGACGCAGTATCGTATTGCACAATTTGGTTGATTGATGGATTGATTTATCGTATTTTTGTGAGACTAGTCTTAGGTTTGCTTCTCATCATTCCGAGTTGTAGAAGTTTTTTTTTTTTTTTTTTTTTTTGCAATTCGAATTTATGAGGCATAATGCTTTGAATTGTTTGTTGGTTTATTTATTTATTTATTTATTTCGTTTTGGAGTAAATGATTCCTCTCCTATAGGTTTACTGAGAAAATCCACTATGCGGCCTGTAGAAAATGGAATTTTTTTTCTCTTTGAGTGAAGTTTTAACCCAGCTCATTCATAGCACGTCCTTCCTCCACAACCTTATAATAAAATGTCCTTTGAGCCATGCCTCACAAAATTCAATTTTACTCTACCTTTGTCTTTTGCACTTAATTCGTTTTCACATTTTGCCATTTCGGTTAGTTTCGGCGAAAAAACTCTTGTTTCGTATTTGAGGCGAATCCCTTTATTGAGACTTCTTTAATGCAGCCCTGTTGTTTACTTCAACCTTCAAAGTATTCTTTGCCTGAATTCATATGCAAAGAAGTGGCATTTATCCCTGCAATTCGGAATTGTTAAACTGGTGTTGATGTGAACCCTTCCAATTCGCAAACTCTCTTATTCGCTCTCTCTCTCTCTCCTTCTCTCTCCCTCTTTCTCTCTCTCTCTCACACTCTGTATCTGTCTGTCTTTCTTTCTCGTTGTCTCTCTCTTTCTTTCTCTCGTTTTCTCAATATCGTTGGCCTTGTCTCTCTTTCTCTCTGTCTCTCTCTCTCTCTCTCTCTCTCTCTCTCTCTCTCTCTCTCTTTCCTTCTCTCTCTTAACTCGTTCTCTCTCTATTTCTCTCACTCTCAAGATCGTATCGATTAAAATGAAAATTCAGCTTGAAGATTTCTACGGCCTTTTGTCTGGACAGCATTCGTAGACCTACTTAATTAGTAAACGGAAGTGACAGTTGTTTCTGGTTTGCATAGGTCAACTGCCTTCTACCGCATGCTCTCTTGTTATCAGGGGACTCATAACTTATTTCACCATAATTAAATAATTCATTAAATTTCACAGCACCAGCCATTTGCTATGAATTGCATTCACTAAGCATAGGGAGCCATGGCGCATGATACGAATGCAGAGGTTCTTAAGGTTCTCACGCGATTAGCAAGGTACCGCCATGCGCATGGCTTCGATCCAACTTTCTAGGCTGCAGGGATGCTTGAATTGTGTGATCAACTATGAGGCTGAAAATCTCAATAGAAGTTACGCAATAGTTTTCTATCAGTTATCTTTGTAGTTTCTCAAACCAATACGACAAATACTGCGTTATTACATTTCTTGATGACCTAAATCCGATCTATTTACTATAATTTGCAATGAAAACCTAGCGTCTGCTAAAGTACTTATAGAACTATTGGAAGTAATATTTTTATATTTTGAGTGCTAAGATTACAGATGACTAAACATAGTTCACACAAAGCATGAGGGGGCCCTTCACTTTCAAATGGCTTAAGCTATGAAGAGCCCTCCTTCCCATTTAGACAAGCAATTTGGAAATCTACTTCTAATTGTTTATTGAGTTCTTATTGGGTAAAATAAACTCTTGTTGTTGTTGTTGTTGTTGTTGTTGTTGTTGTTGTTGTTGTTATTGTTGTTGTTGATGATGGTAGCACACTCTTACCTACAGGACAGGATTTGAGATGTTACACAATTACTGCAAAGGACTGCAGTATCTTTATTCATATTGCCATGTCAGATTGATTGACTGTTTTTAAATTGACATTGTGCGCTATATATTTGTTCGTGCTGACAAAATGCAAAAAAAAAAAAAAATTTTTTTGATCCTAGCCAGCTTTTTCCCATGGTAGCTGCAATAGAAATCGTGTGACATGAATTTTAAACTTTAAACATCAGAATTTATAAGGTCATCGTGCAAATACGTTTATCGTGTAGGTGCCAAGTTTTCAAAGCTTTTGAGTTCTTCTAGGGCGTTTTGATAATCCCAAGTTCTTAAGTGTCCTCCTTTTATGAGTAAAATCAATGCTTTCTGCACAATCGATCCCGCAATTTCGGATTGTTTGGTTTGCTGATTGAAAGCAAAGCAAGATCACCGGAGTTGGACTGGTGGGCGTACATGCATTGCAATGCACAGATGTAAGCTATTCAAATCTCACTAAAATCGACATAGCTGGATACGCCTTCAACGCTCAGGGACATGGCTTTGATTTCATTCGACAGGTTGTGATTGAACCCGCTTGGCTCTGAGCTCTTGTTTGCAGAAATATGGCCATGGAAATTCAATGTTTTTAGCGTAATAATCGTCATTGCGTTTGGATTGTAGAAAATGCTGCGTGTTTAGGCGATGTTTCTTGCGTGGTAACTGCCATCTTGCTCTTGGGTCAATAGTTGCAAATTGCTGAAGTTAGAATGATTCGCTTATGCAGTCCTAGAGGTTACTTTTCTTTGAGGCATCTACTTTCTCAGGTTAGGAACTGACGTCTGTCTGCCGTTATTGGTCTCTCATTCCTGGTTGTTGATAGATATTGCAGAATGAAAATACAGCTCATGACAGGTTGGCAACATCGATCTGGTTAGCTCCGGCTATGAGGATGCCTTCGCCTTGATAATTGTGTAACTCACAACTGGTTTGCCCAACATTCTAGCCTACTAAACCGTCGCGTTTTGCAAGCTTTCTTTAGTTACGCATTTATTGAGAAAATAAATTCTTGTTCTTGTTGTTGTTGTTGTTCCCGCATTGACATGTTTCCTGATGGTGTGCATTGTGGAAGCAAAATGACCCTATGCAGTTTGCTTGTTTACCACCTTACCTTACATACATGTAATCCTTCTTCCACATAAAGATCAGCCAGAAGTGAGTATTCTATAAAATTTCGTCCAGATAGGAGACGTGATCGTTGATCACGAGTTAGTGCCGAGACCACGCTCGATGCGGAGTCCATTGATCTTTTTTCAAATGGTAAGTTGCAATGTCTCAAATTTATTCATCATTCATGAGCGTTCCCTTACGAGTGACGCTTTTTGAATTATTAATTCCTATCCAGTTAGTAGAAGGACATTGCGCGAGGCTATTAAACTCGGTACCGTTCTTTAGTTTTTATTTATAAGAGGTTGATATTTTTAATTATTCATCCAGACCCGACAAGCTGGCCTATCGGTTAGGTATTCATTTGGACGACCGTACGCCATTTAAATTGATGAGCGTTGTAACGGGCAGCGTATGAAATGTCTTTTGCATTAGTTCATACCGCATTGAGATCAAACGCTTTGTATTCAAGTCATTCTGATCGTCCTGTAGAAAAGGAGCAGCAGAAGCCACTGCTTAGTCAGAATTATCAACGAAGTAGAGTGCGGTGGTCAGCTTGGAAGCTGTGATCGGTTCTTTAAGGAGACTTCGAGCTCCGTTCTTGTATTTCTCTTCGTTTCAGAAGAATAAATTCAATTTAACCCTTCAATTTTGGAGGAGAAGGTCTGCAGCAGAGATACAGGCACCTGATTTTTACCATCTTGGCAATCATGGGTCTTCTTACTGCAGGTAAGTAAAAACTTCCCCGTCATTCATGTTCTCTTGTTTTCCAACTAAGGCTTTCAGAAAACGGATCCGATTTTATTTTCCATCTTCAACCTTTAGGGTTGCGGAGTCATTCTCTTGGTTGGTTCAGATTCAGCTAAAAACTAAATTTTCTCGGACTACCTGCTCGCAACACATGTAGCTTAATGTGGATATTTCCAGACGTATTTCCTTTCATGCTTTTCATCCGACCTCAATCCCATTCATCTTTCAGGAGCCGTGCAACCTTTAACCTACGAAGAAATCCAGGTGTGGAAGGATCACATCAAGAAGCATGGTTTAATTCAGTTTGTGAATTGGTATAATAAAGTCAAGCACATCAACCACGACACATTGAAGTGGGGTGACGAGGTAAGGCAACCG
The DNA here is from genome assembly GCA_003687565.2 of Craspedacusta sowerbii. Taxonomy (NCBI): domain Eukaryota; kingdom Metazoa; phylum Cnidaria; class Hydrozoa; order Limnomedusae; family Olindiidae; genus Craspedacusta; species Craspedacusta sowerbii. Next base: position 8,034 of record QQSS02055990.1, read on the forward strand.
TCAGTATTGTCACGACGTAACTCAATCAATTACCGTAGAGAACTAAAATCCAAATAAAAAAGAAATACACGAGTGATTTCTTTAACGCAAATACGCGAGATTAAACGCACTGTCATTTTTGTACTTTATTAGTGTTTTAAAAAAAATTGCCCAGCTACCACGCTTAGTGTGATCTCTAAGAGTTTTTATTTTCTGGCTTACGTGAGAGGAAAAGGATGACGTTACTGGATAAGCTGATGGCTTGTTTTCAATCCTCTACAAACCTCATCACATGCTTCATTTTAATCACTAAATGTAAAGATCTATACATTAATATTTGCTAATAATGTTAATATATTGATAATAATTCAATTTTGTTTGAAATAATTACAAACGATTGCTGCTATTATGGCGCCCCAATTGAGATGGATTCACTTATCAAGCACTCAGACGACCGTCTTTGGTTCCGCACGTGCCTTTAAAAAAAATATTCCTGCTACTTCTCCGAATTCTGCAGTCCTGTAAATCATCATGATCTTATGCAGTTTTCATTTCTATTTTCAGATTGAGATGTTTATGCTCAAGTTTGATCACGAGCAGAAAAGCGCGAAACTTCTGCTTAAAGCGAAGGATCTCTTGGAGACGTTACAAATTGAAGAGCAAGCGAATCCAGGGTGTGTGGTTTGACTTCTTAAGACTACTTAACATGATCAAGCCTACTATTCGTATTCGTATAATTATCCAACGGTTTCATGAAAGTGAAAATCTTGTGATGAAGAGCCAATATTTATCTCCTTACGTTTAGTAAAACTCAAACAGCATGGAGGCCAGAAATGACGGAATATATGATCGAATGTGAGTACTGCATCCTGATTCTATGTTTACTGATGTGATTGCTCGAAAGGTGATGGTGCTACAGCCACATAAGAGCAACTTCACAGCTTTTGGTCTAAACTGGAGATTAAGAGCTACTTGAAAATCCAAACATATTGTATACAAATGTTTTCCTCCAGAAATTTGCAAATTCACATCCCCTTGGATACGAGAGTTATAGATATTTACCTTTAGACAAAGGGGGTCTAAGGCCATAATTAAAAACTTTATTTTTCAGCCTCGCCTGGGCGACCATATGGTGGTAGCATTCAGCACTTCAACACTGTTGAGGCTAACATGGTTCTCAGGTAAGAGCCAGGTTACCTACCTCAACAACAACAACAACTACTACTATATAATATACTATACTACTTCGAATACAAGTACAACTACCTTCACTACTACTACTACTACTACTACTACTACTACTACTACTACTACTACTACTACTACTACTACTACTACTACTACTACCACTACTCCTTCTACTACTACTCTTCTACGACTACTACTACACCAGGGTTTTGTTGCGATAGCAATTGGCTCGTCAAAGAGCAAAAGTATTAACAAATTCTTCTAAGACCCTTAAGAATTAAGAGTTTTCTATTTACACAATTTGCCATAAAGCTACACGAATTCAATTAGTCAGAGACTTCTATAGGGATGCTAAGTCAGGGTGCGCAAGTTGTACAAGTTTGCAAGGCTCTGAAATACTTGTAAATATGGACGTGAAAGACTATGCGTGAGTCTGAGGCGGGACATACGCTAATGAAGGGAAAATAGCTACAAAATGTATAGAAAAGGTCGCGGTCTGGGTATTACTCCATTCCCATTTCAGTTTTGCGCTTGCAACTGTGTGCTTTGCGAGGTCTTGTTAGGTTGATGAAGATTTAATCATAGTAAAACATGAGTGGATGCCGTTTTTCTTCAGACGAAAAGAATTGATGGCGCTTCTCCGAAGCCGGGAGCCCGGTGACGTCGGAGTAATTACATGCTCAACATATCCCAGGTGGGTCAACAATTCTACCGTCTGCAACGATTACAACCCCCCACCCCACCCCAGCCTATAACACGTTCTCGCAAATATCTTATCCTTTGGCACTATAGCAAAGCTGAAAGAAATGCTTTGTCAGGCATCGCTCAAACTATTGTTTAGTTGAAATGGGTGACGTCAAGGACTAGTTTTCTTCCTCTTCGCTTTAAGCATTTGCCAGTGCGCAAAGCCTATAAAATGGCCTCTCATTTGTTTAGACTTGGATGTGAAAGGTTCTTGGAGCCGCATGTTGAAAACAATGTTAAGGAGAACGATATTAGTCGATCTCTGTACGTTCCGGATGTCGCTTTAAATCAGCTGCATCCTCGGTTTCAGTAAGTAGACGGGCTTTTGTTCCTCATTTGTTTTAAAGGCCCACCGGTCAAAGCTAGTAATTATACTTGTAAATTATCGGGCTTGTACTCTGTGACGCTTTTTATGTGAATCAGTGTTTGAGATTGACAGTATTTGAAGTTCAATACATATTCGGTAGGAAGATTCGTTCCAGCATTGCTTTAGTAAAAACTTTGAGCTTTCATAGAATTCTTAGACCTTGTCTTAACGACAAAAAATCACCTTCTTCTAGAAACTTGGCACGCATGATCACTGCTCGAAAGCAGAGGAAAGTGTACGGTGAAGTGCCGAGTAAGTAGCGGTTACGTGTCATTGCTCTAAGAATTTCAATATACACGTTCTGAGGTGTGAATCATCAGAAATGATCGTGCCACTCAAATTTAACATAATTACAGAATGCTAAATAGTTTTCGATTTTCTGATGCCTTTTCTGACTTGCCAGCAGATCAACGAACTATTTATGTATGTAGTTTTCAGGGATGTTAATACCCCAAACCCGTTTATGGAATCAGTCCCTGATTGGGCGGAAGAGGACAAAGCAGTGTTGAAACCAAACCACGTGCACATGGATACTGTCACCATGGGCCTAGGATGTGGCTGCTTGCAGGTGCGAAGTGATTCACTATGACGTGGCGCGTAGAAGAATGCAATTCGTCAGCTGTCTGACGCTCAATTACGAAGCAGAAGTTGTTTGAAGGCAATTTAGCAAGCGTTTTATCTTCTTTTCAACTGATGTTTGCGCCAGGTCAAAATGATAATGAAATTAAATTTTACCTGCCACGTTGCTTGAGGATTTAGGATATTCTTCATACTAATTTTTGTAGGTGACATTCCAAGCATGTAATGTTCCTGAAGCAAGAGTCCTGTATGACCAGAATGCTGTACTGGCTCCTATTATGGTTAGTATTAGCTTCTATAATTATCCTCAAATATGGGGGCAAATTGCCTTATCTTACTTACGCGATTTCGAGCCTGCCTCGCAACTAGTTTCTGGTTGCCATGGCTTTGATAAGTCTCCACGAGAATTGGTATCGGCCCCAGGAAGGTGTTACGTCACCGTTACGTCTTATTAAGTGTTTTCGCGATTGTGCACTCAGCCTTTTCGTTTCTGCTTCGGAGAGTTTTCGAGGTGAAATTGGTGAATGATGGCGGTCTTTTGTTTCAGCTTGCCTTGTCTGCATCCTCGCCAGCGGTGCGAGGGTATCTTGTTGATACCGACTGCCGGTTTGAAAATATTTCCATGCTCTGCGATGACAGAACAGAAGAAGAGCTGGGATTCAAGGTAAAAGCGATTCAATGTGGTTCATACAGGTTGCATAGTTACAAGTTGCTGTTATCTGGGTCTAGTGCCTAATCTGGATTAATGAATGCTTTCGACGGGTTTCTGAACTAGCAACTGCACTTTAATTATCATCTATCTTAAATCAATTTTATTTGCTGATAATGAATTACTCTTCAGTTTTATCCACACTTCACTCTTGACAAACTTGACACGTATACATTTTAGCGAAAGTATTCTGTCTGTTTTTTTAGCCCCTGGAGAACTACGAATTCCAGATCCCGACCTCTAGATACGGCGCTGTCGATATGTATTTATCTCCCGAGGGAAATGCCTACAATGACTGCACCATTTTGTATCGCCAAGAGCACTTGGATATACTTCTTGAAGGAGGTGAGCATTGAAATGCAAGAACGATAAATAAGTGACTGGTTTCAGCGACGGAGAGGTCACTAAAATATTCGCCGAAATTTGCAAATTATGGTAACAGCATCAACAAATTAGAACAATAGAACTAGCACGCCATAAAAAGTAGTCGAATTCAAATTGTCTACACCACTTCTTTTCAAGGTACCTTTATATATATATATGAATGTATATATACATATATGTATAGCAGCAAACTACCTAGCTCCCGATTCTTGACCAGGTATCGACCGACAACTTGCCGAGCATGTCGCTCATCTGTTCATCCGGGACCCGTTGGCAGTGTACCACGGTCAGCTGCACATCAGCGACGAGAATGAGATCGATCACTTCGAGAACTTGAACAGCACAAACTGGCAGAGTGTCCGATTTAAGCCACCTCCACCGGGAAGCAGCAACATCGGTTGGAGAGTTGAAATGCGACCCATGGAAGTGAGTGAGATCTTCCGTTGATGTCGCACTTGCTTCCAAAATGTTCTTTTCCTCGCTGAGAAACAAATGCCCCACCTTCCCACGATGACTGACATTGCTCCAGATTTTTGAACGGAAGTATTTCACTGTTAATGACGAAAATAAAGGTACTTTCGTTATAGCGCTTAATGCTGTTGACTCCACTTCTTCCCATCTTTTTTATGCTGCACGAGATTCGGTCTTTGTCTTTAGACTCAACTTACAGATTTTGAGAATGCCGCATACGTCACATTCGTGGTCCTGATGACGCGTATTATCTTATCATACGATCTCACACTAATCGTTCCCATGTCCAAAGTACAGGAAAACATGCGGAGGGCCGTGAAGAGAGATGCTGCCACTGAGCAGAAGTTCTTCTTCAGGAAGAACTTGGAGAAAGGTAAACGCTATTTATGTCACATGACCAATTGTGATGCCTACTTCCTAGGAAAAGGGGCTCATAAATACATAGTCGGCAGGTTCATCTTGGTATTGACAAATAATTTATGATTTAAATGCTTCTCAATTGCTTCTCTGACCTTTTTTCTTTTATCTGAAATCGGATGAGACTGTTATGGCTTTGCCTTATGGCAACTGCTGCGGTGCCAAACGCTTTCACTGCAACTGGTCTTTCAGGCGCTGAAAATGACGCATTTGAAGAAATGACATTGAACGAAATTATCAACGGGAAGGTAAGCACTTGCAAACAAAAAATCTTTATCACGTTGGCGGATGTTTCGAGGGGACTGGACGGTACTACAGTGATCACGTGGTGAAGTTTGGCTATTATGCTCGTTCCACACCACTAGTGACTAGTCGCTGTTGCTGGTCTTTAACGCTTACACTAAGAAAGAACAGAAATTAGAACCGTCCAGAAGTAATATTTGTTTATATGGGATCCGACTCATGTTAGATTGATCTTATAGTTTCTCTCATATAGCTCTAATAAAATTTTGTCTTGCCTTGTCTGGAAAATTCCATCAGTCTGAGATTTTCTTTAGGAGGGTGGCTTCCCGGGTCTAATGACAATTGTGGAGTTTTATCTGAACCACCTTGAACTCGATGCTGACACCAAATGCACGATCAGTCAGTACTTGGAGTTGATCCGCAACAGGGCGTCGGGTACGTGTGTGCTTGATAGTTTAGTAGGCAGAGTAGAGATGCCTTGAGAGGTGGAGCTTTGCTTTACGTGAGGCATCGATCGCAAATATGATATCCACACGTCATGATTGTTGGAAGCTGAAAAATGAAATCCGTGCTAATCTGCAAGTGCCGACTGAATTCTAAATCGCGCTATCAGATTTTAGCAAAGTATGGTGGTTCCACAAATATTCTTCAAAGAAGCGATGTGGAATAGAAAACAAAGGAATACGGAAGTGGCAAATTTTATTCAAACCCGTGCCTCGACAAGTCCAGTGCCTGTTTAGAAAGGAAGGGTTTGCGCATATTTTAATTACTAATTTTGCAAATGACTTGCTTTTATTTTAATAGGTCAGCTCATGACCACCGCGAAATATTTTCGCACGTACATTCGCTCGCATCCCGAATACAAGTTCGACTCGGTGGTAAGCGAGAGTATCCTGTACGACCTCCTGGTGCATTGCAATAAAATCTCGAACGGCGAAGTTTCATGTCCTGAACTGTTTGCCGATCCGAACTCGAAGACCTGCCACTTCGTGTCGGAGTCATGTCGCAAGATGCAAGAAGAGGTCGAGAGGATCACCAAATGGCTACAGCACAGCAGCAAAGCGACCATGCCCCACATGGTCTCTGTCATTTGAAGTACAAGTCTATAGCGATAATCACATTAGCTGCTGTGAAGACCAGAAACCAATTGACTGACGTTGAAAATGCGATTCTGGAAGATCACATCAGTCAGCACTGATTAACATGCGGGCAACTAGTGGCTGAGAGTGATTTTTACGTCTATGTACTTTTTCAACTTGCATAACGAGACTTCCTCTTGTATATATTTGACATTGAACCCAAATTTCATCTTGTATATATTTGACATTAAGCACAGGTATCTCCTCCAAAGTCACACATTCCCTTTCAGCCGCTTTTAAGCTTTGCTTACAGGAAGTTGATCATGGGAATACGCAACAAGATTTGAGCTATGCATTCTGCTATTAGATCACTCTGATGCAGAAAACAGATTTCGGTCCAAATCAGTTACGTCTTTGCCTGAACTGCCTCACTGATTCCCTGAGCTCGGTAAACATGACGGTTTTAAAATGTCTTAAGAATGCTGGAATAATATGAACGCATCATAAGTAGTTCTGCAGCTCCCGAAAACTGGAACGACCCGACCACTTAATAATTTATGGCGCTTCTGATAAACAAGATACCTGCTTAATACCTTAATGTAATTTGCTTCTTATGGGGCAAGTTTGCAAGCACTCATTAGATTATTTGTAACTTAAAATTATATCAATGTTTTTATTTGGCCGCGCTCTGTTACGACATGGACATGTTGCATTCGTTAGTGTTGTCACGCAAGTGTTGTTTCTACCACGTTAAGACCAGGGACTGGTTGACGTTTAGCAAACTGTGCGTTGAACCTTTCCGAGTCCCAGGGAGCCTAGAGATGTATAGATACGAAGATGCAGCGATGTTCTGTTGTAAATTATGCACGTACGTCCTTCAGTCTTACTTAATGTGGTTTGTTCTAAAGTTGTATGTAGTACTTATCTTAGACATATCTTAGATATAATGGCATGGAGAAGTTGGTATTATGTTAAGGTCGTGATATGAAATAAAGATCTTTAATAACTATACACTTTTCTGGTCTCGTTGGTCTCAAACTGGCATGCTAATGGCAACGATTACATAACAAAAAGGTTTTCATTTTAAATGAATGCGAAAGTCATATGAATCCGTTAGCCTAGCTTTATCCTAGTAATATTCCATGCGTCTACGTTAATGAACAATGAGATTTCGCTGGTTGTGCTGCCAAAGTTCAGAATTTGCGCTAGGAATCCAAGGTGAGTGCTTTTCCTGGCGATAGCTTTGCGTTTAAGACCTTCTTAAAGAAAGCCAAAGACGAACTGCGCAAACGAGATGCGCAAAGAGTCTTGCATTTTTCATGACAATAAGAAGATCGCCACTAACACAGGTTTTTAAATCTCCGTATGGGCCACGAATGAGTTGCGTGTGTGTGTGTGTGTGTGTGTGTGTGTGTGTGTGTGTGTGTGTGTGTGTGCGTGTGTGTGTGTGATAGATAAGAGCCATGACAACCTAGGATGTAATACTATCGATAGAAGAGTTGATTATGAAGAAACGGATTTGAAAAGTACCGCCAATTAAAAAGAAGCACCGAAGCTAATTCTCACGTGAGGTACAGGTCGTGGCTGTAAAAAGTTGGGGAGGCAGAAACATCATGCGTCCTCCGTTAACGAGCGCACACACTGGAGTCCTTGAGATTAGGATTGAGTATCGAGACGCATTAGATTACAAACGTTACAAAATGTGCATCGTCTTGACGGTGACTTGATGATCGTCCCAATCTTTCGCCTGGCCAGTCACTGAGTATAGTTTGCACTATCCGGGAAAACCTGATTAGCGAAGCCTTCAATGAAGACTAGACTAGGCCTGTTCAGCTAAGTCATCTTCCGGCATCGTCATCAAAAACAAGAGTGTCACCGAAACTCTCTTTAGTGGCACGAACTGAGCTCTTTAGTTCCGCGAAGAGAGTCACTCATCACCCAACGACTGAACGCCAGCAGAAAGAAACAAGGACGGTAGACGTGCCAAAGGCGTCGTTTCGGATTTTTTTACAATCATACACAGATAGCACACAAATATATCAAAATTTGGCGATAAGGATATAGCTCAGAACAAAGATGTACCTAATTACCGATGAGAAATACAGAGTCGAAGTACGACACTCCGAGTCAAACATTTTCAACGCAATGCCTTTTACGAATTAGAGCAAAGGGCGAAGAGAAATAAATCAATCAGTGAAATATCCAGCTAAAGAGGGGTAAAGCGGTTACAACCCTTTCGCCTTGATGGACTTCGGCTACAAATACTCTAGAGTTAAATCTTGCAACAGAAATCCAAGAAAAACTTGACAATAAAACGGATATCCAGATTGTTCTTAGTACCCCGAGCATCGGAAGAAAAATCTAGCAAAAGAAGCTCCAAGGGGCCAACAACAACGACCAGTCGAATTAAGTTTAAGAACCAGAGACTGGAAATATTCAAGGTCTTCAGCGAATTTAGAGAACTCCAAAGGAAAAAGTCAAGGACATCCTGTGCATCACATTACAAAGCCCAGGCAACACCTTAGGTGTTGGGCTATACGCGCACGTGCGTGAGTGTGTGTGTGTGTGTGTGTTTGTGTGCGTGTGTGTGTGTTTAAGTAGATAGGTTCGCGAAGGTATGTTTGGTTAGGTAGGTAGGTAGGTAGGTAGGTGTGTATGAGTTTGCTTGTGTTTGACTACCTCCGAGCACAAACTTTTCACTCCGCGCAAGCATGCACGGTGTACACCGACATGAACGCTATGTAGACCGTAACTACATCAAATAAACACACTTTGAAAAAAATTACTTATAAATAGGAAAAACACCATACGATCATTCCCTCATATGCCAAACAACCCCCGCAGCATCAGAGCAACCACGCTTCCCGCAAGCCAGCGCCAGGAAAGCAGGGATGGCGGAGGGCGTAACAGCGTGGTGGGCATGAGCTACAAAGGAGCTAGGCAATCGACCGTATACCTCTTCACACGACTGAAGAAAAACGGCTTGAAGCTGCTGACATCTACATCGCTAGAAGACTTTTGAGACGTGCTTCTAAGAAAGGCGCAAACGGCATACACCAAAACAATACCCACAAGCCACAGCTCTTGCGCGCTTGGAGTAATAACGGCAGGCAAGACAGTAATGCCAAGCAAAAAGTTGGTTTTTGTTGGAGGAAATAGCGTGATTTAATACAGCAAATAGCGTGGCTAGACAAAGCAAACAGCAGGATAATAAATGAATATTATAACATATTTAATAAATGAAATAGCATGGTTTGACAAAGAAAAAAACATGGCTTGATAAAGGAAATAGTATAGGTTGCATAAAGAAAATATCGCGGGTTGATAAAGTAAGCACCATGGTTTAATTAAGGGCAACATTCATGTTTGGGCAAAAGCCTCCGCTTAAACGAGACTCAAGGAAAGGAAAAAATAAAGAAACTCAAAGACTGACAAAATCCTTGGCACACCAGTCCACCTAAGCATCCTCAATTATAAATTTCTCGTGAGAGCTTTGAAAGAAACCAAAGACAAAGAGCATACATTAATGAAGGAAAGGACACAATCAAATGTTTTTCCAATGTAGGCAAAAGGCTTCGTAAAGACTAGTCCCAGGAACACTGCAAAGGATTTAATTCAACAGCAACCTACTTGTTGACAAGCTCCACGGAGTACTTGTTCCAGGCCAAATGCCAGTCACCGCCTTTCTTGTTTTTCTTCATCAGCAACTGCTGCACGCAAAAAAAGAGAATAAAATGGCATGGCACCGGTTATCATATATATATATATATGCATAAAAATATACGTATAGATATATGGATAGATAGATAGATAGATAGATAGATAGATAGATAGATAGATAGATAGATAGACAGACAGACAGACAGACAGAC
>QQSS02056101.1:0-18064 GCA_003687565.2 Craspedacusta sowerbii
TATATATATATATATATATATATATATATTCTGTATATGTACTATGCAGCTGTTCCTAAATACACTTCACGCCTGGCATATGCAAAAATGTGAAAAATTTCCGACTCAAATTGCAATAAAACCAAGGTCCAAGAGTAGATTCGAGCTATGCAGAATGTCTGCCCGTCTCTGCCACAAATTAGAAAACATTTTTACAAAAAAAAAAATTAATTATCAAACAACATCCTATTGATTCTATCCACTTTGTGCACAAAACCAAATCAAGGCTTTAATAGCAGCCAATCAAACAGCTAGGCAGCTGGATTTTCGAAACAGGGGGATAAAAATATTCCAGTATTGCCACAGATAAAAAAAAATTGATAAGAATAGCAAATGGCCTCCCAATAAAAAAAATATCTTGAAAGAAACCTGTCTGGCATCGATGCCATCCTGTCGACCAACTTGGGTGTATTCTGATAAGTCCTTTATGAGGTTTCTTGTTTCCTTTGCTAGTTTGTTAGTCTCTTGCGATAGAGCATGACTGATAAGGAAAACACCAAATAGGAACTCAAATGCAAAAATGAAAGTGCCAATATGGAAAACGTCATTCCCAAGAAAGACATTACATCTTACATACCAAGGTCATCAACATTACTGTATATATATATATATATATATATATATATATATATATATACACACACACACATATAGTTGCCTTACACGCTTCACAGCATGGGAAGGACTAAGGTGTAATACACATATATAAAGACCCATGATTAGTATTCAGTAATTTATATTTATAATCACAATCAAAAGATTTGGTACCATGTACACACTGAAAAATCAAATTTCACAAGGATGTCTAAGCTGGTCTATTTTTTTCCTCATAATATCGGCCAAACATCACACAGACCCACATCTTGGTCTCACTTCCTTTACCCGCCTCATCACCAACTGACTTCGACAGGGTTTCAAGGTGGGACACTATGGAAGCATATAAAGTTAAATATTAAAAAAAGGCATTGCATAGGGTTAATCAACTCAAGCTTTACTAATAAAGTAGCAAGATAAAATAGATCTCCACAAAACGGAATAACAATTTCTATCAGATCAAATGTTTCCGCTAATGCAAGTAGTTATGTCACAAATTACAGAAACTTCACAAAACCCTATATTGTTTGGTATTTATCAGCAGTTAAATCTCCGGGCACTGTGAAACAAGCAAGATCAAATGTACTTTTAAAGCTCTTATTTGATCAACTACATTTGCAAAACATTTACTCTCACCATTTTTTATTATAGTGAATATCTTTCCACTGACACTATCACATAGGCTCTTGAATTTTTCTAGAAAAACATAATGAAAACAATAAGCAAGAAATATCTTTGATAGAAAAACAGTGCCCTGAAAAATCTCCTACTCGCAAGATTTTATATCAGCTGAATGAGCCCTTTCAAATATAAGTAATTCTACATATAAATACACCACAAAGAATTTTTCAAATATGTACACACTAGGGTGTTTTAAAAATAAGACTCAAACAAGGCGATACAGATAAATAGATAACCTGGCACAATAGTCATATGTAACCATACCAACTTCACATTCATAAAATGTGGCAACAGCCATACCCGACTCCTTATCCCGAGGTCCTTTACTATAGGAGGCTGAGGTTGCGCCATAGGTTCCGAAGTCCCCTCTACTCATGACTTATTATTCTATGTACTGTAGAGCTGACTCATCTAAAGCCCATGGATAAAGGATAACTAACTTCTAGGCACCATGGCAAACATAACATGAACCTTGAACCTAACATGGCACTTTGATATCAATCTGAAATTGACTCAAAAAGTCCAAAACCGAGCTTAACTTTGGTTAAAAAAACTTATTGAGTCCATCTTCACCCAGTCTAAATAAAACCTATATACCACTAAATAAACCTATATACCACTTCCATTTTAAACCTCCTAAATGAACAAGTCTGGAAGATGAATCTATGTAAAAATAGATGATGTGAACACAAGTTCACTAGTTGCCAACATCGGAACAAATGATATCAGACCATAAGCTGGGGCGTCAATAAATCCATTCGGTACTCTAGAATTTGTAAGAGAAATTCTTGTCACTGTCAAATTTTGGCAAGCTCGAGGTACAGTATTCAACAACATATGATACCCTCTATGAAAAAGTGAGAACGAATAATTCGCTGCCCATATCGCATACAATACTGTGTGAAGCATCTTCACAAAGCGTCACCCTAACATTTCAATCATTTTAGAGACCAACAAGGTTAACACAAATTTAGGGTCCAAAGTTAGCCACTCAAATTAGTGGCATTCAAGAACACATAGGCATGAACTGCACATGGATAGTCTGGTGTGAAGGCAAAAATACTGTGAATGTTTGTACGTAAATCCTTCCAACAATTTCAGTTATTCAGTATTACAGTGCACCTATACCTTAAGCTAGACAGCCAGACATGAAAAATTGGAGTTCGGAAGAACAAGGTTTGTTTTGATATGCTATGCTAGGCCTTATGTGTTCCAAATTTCACTCCAGTAAAATTGACATCATAAGTTTTCTGCATCAGTTTAAGAGCTATTGCTAACAAATACGGTGCTTAGCTTTCTATTGTCACCCAAGCACATATTTTAGCAAGCATGGTGACTTCGGAGAGCCAGCTTGGCTAGAGGCAGGATTTAAAAAGTGCAAAGTTAGTTCATAAAACAGATGGAGAATGGGGGAAAATAAAAGGCTTGGTTCACAAGCAAGTAGAAAATTTAACCCATCTGTAATGCATTTATAGGTTCACTAGGACGGACTCTGTATAGGCAAGGTCTTTCGTTGCTCTCTCAGATACCAGATAGATTTACCAATAGGGGGCCGTTTGCACAATGTACAAAAGATGCTTTCAGCATTTTGCCAAGTAATGCCACCAACTAGCCAGCCACTTAACATGGCATATTTATGGATCAATGAGGATGCGCCATGAAAAGGAAGTTAACTATGACGAAAATTTGGCACTTAACATCGGCTAGTGGTGTTCAGCCCTTCTATATGATCTTCTTGATGTATTAGAACCTGGCCATAAAAAGTGTTTACCTAATCAGTGGCTAGCTATGAACGACATTTCTTAGAGCTCATTACACAATGTGAGTCAACAAAGAGCAATTGACAGAACTTTCATACAAAAGATAATGAATACTTTTAATTGAAACGGCACTATTAATGTTGGGAAGCCAGTATCAAGAAATGGTGCTCGATTTACTTTTGAAAGCAACTGTCACAGTTAGCCTCCTGATCCTCCTAAAATATATTTTAAAAACATCCATGTTGAAATTTTGCAAAAGTTGTGAAGGTACTTTAAGATTACTCTACTTTTAAACTACAGGCTCTTTAAAGAAGTTCTTTGATGACAAAAACTTAGATTTCATATCAAGGGACCTATGTAACAGCTTACAGAAGCGGGGTCACTTCAGACACTTTACAAGCATACAGTTACATAGTGGTATGGTGGTTACATAGTAATACATTAATAGGAAGTAATTTTATTATGACTTTCCCATTTTCAAGCACACTGGATTACAAAACAACATAGAATAACTATAAACAAAACAATTGCGGGACCTGAAGAAAAGGGACACACAGCCGGTCCTGCTCTGGAATGGCATCAACTAAAATGTTTTAACTGGGTTGCAAAAGCAATCAAAAACCAGTATAAACCAGACATTAGGCCACATACTATGCACACATCAGATCTTTATGAAGACATGAAGAACTGCATGGGACAAACTGGCAATCTTTTAAACTTCAAACAAGCCCGTAACAGTTAATGCACATAGCACAAATGGACTTGTTGCTGTAGCGCTCAACAAATTCAGTCAACCATGCCCGAAGAACAATACTTGATAAACGTAAAATGAGAGGATATTTCCGCATTCCATACTGGAGTAACAGAAGTTAAGAGAAGACAAGTTCCCTAACTATCTTTAAGTGCTTGGTCTTGGCTCGATATGTTCTGTCTTACATTGGCAAGGGCTTGGTCTCATTATGATCAGGGCCTACTACTGACTGATTAATCTTGTTTTATTGCGTCCACTTGACTCTCCATTCTTTATACCACAGAGAAAATATAAAAACTTTGACAACGCGAAAAACCAATTTTAGGCCAAACGCGCGTCACGTTTAATCAGAATTGGAATACACTCGTTCCGTTATTCGCCGTGGGCGTTATGTGCCGTTCGCATCCTCCCGGTAAGAACATGCTGCAGCACAAGCATTATTCCATAATTGAGTGGCAGTCGAATCGTAGTAATAGTAGACTCAGCACATCATAGATGTTTCAGCGCTATTTTTCCATTCTATAGTTTCAAACTTAAGGCCGATGGAGTGATTGTGCCAATCCAATTTTAGCGGAGGGCTTCATTCTCTTATTGTATCTTCTCTTGTTGATATTTGGCTTAAATCAGCGAGGAACTGCCCTTACTTGTTGTCGACAACAAAACTATAAATCCTTCTGGCTAAATTATCATATGTAAGTCAGCAAAAAATATGAAAAGTTTTCAAATGTTTATCTCAAACTAGCTTGCCTCGTTCGTATCAACTGCCTCGCAGAGGCATTACTTATCACGTTGACGCAAATGCGTAGATCTTTTTATTAGGTGTCTGAGGTTAATGCGCGGATTGGTTGATGTCCATTGCAGAAAGTTACTTTTAGCATGCCGGCCCAGATGATAGTTATTCTAAAAATCACGTCACTCCTTGATGGGAATAGAATCTTTAAGAAATGTAACAAAAACTTATTGGCGCCAAGGTAGAATCTTGATTTGATCCCCTGCATATCCGATTTTTACATAATGCATTGCGCTGCTACTGCATGGATTAGGACTAGTGTGTAAAAATTCTAAATTGAAAACTATATATAAAATAAGGATGACTCAGAAGCAGATGGACAAAGAAACATCAGCATTAATGAAGAAAAAAGAACCGACGGACATCAACGCGAACGACAAATGGAAGCCTTTGCAGCAAATTTATTTCATTAAATAGGGGGCCAAGGCAAGAGCAATTAGCGTGGTTCATTAGATTTTGCTAGTTTTGTCGGTTTTCTTACCCCGCGTTCGTGAGTACATGCATGTATATTGAGATGTTGTGAGATTCACCTTTTATAGGAGTTCAAGACTACAAAGCCCTCTCTAATACGAGTACAGGATGAAAGTTGAACATGAGTACCGGAAGCGGAAAAATCAGTAAGGTTGTAGTTGAAGGCTTCGCCGAACTTTTGGAGTTTATGAATCAAAAAAATTCTTTGAGTATGGATAGCCAAAGCAGTAGTTGTTCAATACCTACAAGTTGGTCAGTAGACGGCAGTGCTGCGATAGGTAGTTTGTTTTTCTGATGTTGTCGTTAGAATCTGTTTTTTGTTTCTTTTTTAAAAAAGACTACGCACTATCAATTCTCAAAATGTTAAAATGCTGAAGGATCATCTTTATCCGAGAGCTTCGTAGTAAGTGAGCATATAAAGTACTATGAGCTGGGCGAGGAAGTCCAGGAACCAACAGGCTACTTGCAACTTTTCAATGGCCAAATACCCGCAAAACGTAGGTCTAAGAACAAGTCACGAAAATCACCAGATAGTTGTGGTGAAGAGGATGCCACGAACGTAGCCGAGGAGACTGGTATAAGGACTGGGATTTAAGGCTATATCAGAGAGCAGGTGATTTACCACCAGCATTCTAATTAATGTTGGTGTGCAGCACAATCGGAATCAGAGCAATCATGAGCTGTTTGGGTATCAGTATGGAAGCAGGGACCGCAAGGAATGATTCGTGATTGAACTAGGCTGCATGTGGAAGATTTGAACAATTCTCTATCCTAGCTTCGGACTTGCAATAGAATTTATCAGATTTAATTTGGTATTCAAGTGAGGGTATTTGAAAACAGACATTCGAAACAAAAGGGGTTAACGAAAGTGCGAGAAAGGGCCTTTATCAATTAAGTGCGCCAGGAGAATGTTCCAAGTAACTAGTGATAAAATGATAACCCCAATGATCAATTAAGTGCAGGAGAATCAAAACCATAGCAAAGAGATCTAAGGCAAAAGAAGTTTGCATTCGCTGAAAGAAGGAACGTCCAACGATGAGGAGACCAATAAGGCAGGCAAACTTTGCGCCCAAAGATCAACTATGGATTATAAGAGTATGTTATCCTAGCAAATGCACGTCAATTCATTTAATTTCTTCTGAAATGCAGATTGCGCTTGACCTAGAATACAGAACCATTGCACAGAGCACACAAGTTTACAATCATTAAGCACCAAGTGTTCACATACATGGGCGACTTTGTCTTTTCCTAAATGCTCTTAAACATGGGATGAGAAGTGTCAGGAGATTTCACCAAGATAACAGGAGTTGAAAACAGGACATGCTAATTTATACGCTGCACCGGTTGCAAGGTATTTAGAATGACAATCCTTGGTACTAAAGTACGACAAAATCTTAAAGGAAGTAAATCCAAGCTGCATATGAGCAGTGTAACAGTACTCATCAACAGTAATTCTTTGTTTTTGAGGTCATATCTAAAACCCACATACGGGAGTTTAAATCTTATGTCGCTTT
The DNA here is from genome assembly GCA_003687565.2 of Craspedacusta sowerbii. Classification (NCBI taxonomy): domain Eukaryota; kingdom Metazoa; phylum Cnidaria; class Hydrozoa; order Limnomedusae; family Olindiidae; genus Craspedacusta; species Craspedacusta sowerbii. The sequence continues at coordinate 6,601 of QQSS02056101.1, forward strand.
CATTTCAAATTTTACTTGGTTTCCATTTGAACAAACTTCGTATACAAAAAGGTCGTAACACATCTACCAACTGTGAATTTGTATGGATAATGTTCAAGGGATTCTTCCCGCGTACAGCGCAGCAGGCAATGCCCAGGTGATTTGGGGGCAGGCTGTCAAAACTGCGACGATATCGTGCAACTGTTCACTTGAGAGCTTATGTTCTCGTGAGGCGGTTCACTCGAGGTTTCCAGGGGTTTCGAGTTCTTAATGGGACTCCAAGCAGTTGCTTGGCCAGTTAAGACTCCAACAAAAGATCTCTGACGAGTCCCTTGGTCGGAACCAAACGTACGTAAGACTAGCCATTTGATAATGTACAAGAACTATAAAATTTTATCTTGAGAACCGAATTTGCTTTTTTACGAAATAAACAAACAAACATGGAAGTTAAGAAGTCTTTACCATTCTTACCAAAATCATTAGGTTCCCTTTCGTTGTGAATTTCAAATTTTGATGCTTTGAGTTCATGTATTCTAAGAAAGGCACAGCATTACTTGCAATGTAAAACACTCAAATGGTGTCGTCAAAATAGTGATGAGAAAACAAATGTGGTGACTCGGCACAACATCCTTTCAAGCTTCTTATGGAAGTCCATGAAAAAGTTTGCAAGAACTTGACATAGGAAGCTTACATAGCAACGTCGTCAACTTAAGCGGAAAAAGAACCATTCAACTAGAAGAGGCTTTCATTCAGTGATAAGCAAAACAAAACAAAGAAAAAAGCTTCTGAGCTGTGACTTACTAATTCTTTAAAGCTGGATATTTGTCGAGGATGACGTTAACAGCAAGATCATTGGTTTAATTTAACGGAATATAAGAAAACAAGTTAAAGACAGCAAAATATAGCATTGCCTTAAAGAAAGCCCTTGCCTTACATTCCTTAACAGGAAGAGGAATCTACTGTCGAGTATGGTTTCGGGATATAAGAGGAAGTAGTTCAGACACGTTTGCCAGATTTTGGTTTTATGCAGAAAAAAAAAAGAAATGCAATTCGAACATCAATATTAATCTGTAAGCACTGTAAAACCCTACTCCACTCTACTTCTACGTAGACTTTGCAACAAGGCTAATAAAAGTCCGTTCTCTGAAAAATATGCTTAAAAACAGATTCTCATTGTCGAGTGAAAAGTTATGTTGGTCAAAGTACTAGAGAAAGGAAGAAACCCGTGGGACCGCAAGAAGTTGTGCACGGTGAATTACCGTGCCATCCGCAGCTTTCTCATCCGGACAACCGCCATTTCTTCCTGCAACTTCCTGGCGATGTGGCTCATTGACTGGCTAAATTATGCGTTTGTTATGTAGTTGCTTCTCGTTCGAGTGTACCATGCCGGATTATGCAGGTCTGTTAGTTGACTGATCGATATGCGTGAAGTTTTTCAATAATTATTTGCCGTTGGAGCAAGAGACTTCAATTCCAAAATGTCTTTTGGCTTAAAAGTCATATGTAGCGGATATACGGCTGCACCAAGTTTGACATGAAAATGTGGTTTACTGGCTTATTCGACCAACATGAGGAATCTCCTTGTCTGAATTGTTTTTTTTTTTTTCCAGCAGTTTAAGTTCTAGTCAGGCTAATTATTAAGTTCTTGACATAATTCTCTTGTTCGCTTTTTGATAGGAACCGTATGCTGTAAAACGAAATCAAAAAGGAAAAAAAAAAAGATTCTGCTTCATGCCAAGCAACAATTCTGTACTTGCTCAATTTGCGTTTTATGAGAAAGTTGGTGTTGTCAAATGTTTATGACATGTTTTTAGTGCACTTATGCAAGCCCACACGCACACACACACACACTAATGCACATACTCAAAAATAGGCACGAACGCCAAGTTTGGGGTGTAAACTTTTAGTCTTAGCGGTATTGTGTGTAGGGCTCTTTTCCCTTGGAGGTCTGATGGGTATTTTATTCCTTATTTTTGTGCACTCAGAGCTTTGAAGTCGCTGATTTCAATTTCAAATAGTTGCATACAAGGAGCTGAATGATGTTTCTGGTTTTACCTACAAGGTTTGAAGGAGACGCTTCTGTTCTACTGTTACAGTTTTTCATAGTGCAGGCTTGCCACGTTATGAGTACTTTTGTCAGGCAGCAGAGATTGAGGGTGTGATATTAAGTTCTGAAACATTCCTAGAGTGTAGGTCTTTTACCTTGTGAGCAAGGCAGCCGTGGTTTGTGATACGTAGAAGAAAAAACTTATATGCTGGTTTAAATGGTGTACAGCTTTTATGCTTGGCATGGAGGCGTCTTTTAGGGTGATGCTTTCATATGAACAGTAGAATCCATAAAGCAAGTTCATTTCTGCTCATAAGCTTGCTTTGTTATGAATTATAGTGGTTTAATGCACAAGTCTTTAAAAATTGCATGTGTTAAGAGTCCGTCATGATTGGATCGGTTTTATCCTGATTTCTCGTTTTTTAATTGATTTAGCTATAGATTTTGTTCAGTTAAGGATTTTTTTTTGCGCTCCAATTTGTCATGAATTCAAATCTTATTTTGTGTAATTTCTTGTCTTTTCTCGGAGATGGCTCTGGCTTAACTGTGAAATGAACTTGTCTTAAAGTGAAACTAAGCTTCTGCAAAACTAAAACTTAAATTCAATAAATTTCTTTGGTCAGTCCCCTCCTTGAACTGGTTATACTGGAGGTACTATTGAGTAGGGCTGTACCGGATTTGATATTTTGAAATCCGCCCCAGCCGGATTTGACCGGATTTTTGATGTCGAATTCGGCCAGACCTGGAGCGGGATTGGTGATTTTTTTCATGAAACAGTCAAAATTAAACATTTTATGTATGTAAAGTCAATGTGCCCCTAAGTAAACGATACAGGGATAAACACAAAATTACATTTTACAACAACCTCATGGTACATCACAATTTCGCTGAACAAGTTCAGTGACAGTTTTATGACATTGTCTGGGAGAAGACTGCTCTGATGGTCATTGATGATTTCGCCTGGCACACTTAACAAACTTTCGGAAGGTACACTAGTTTGAGGTGAACGTAAGTATACACAAGCAATTCTAGACAGATTCTTAAAGCGGGTTTTGTTTCAGTGCCACCGTGCCAGGGGACTTTCTGCTCGCTATGCACAAAGTGGTTGACATGTTCCCATAGCACTGCAGTCTCCACCTGTGGTATCTTTTATGGCAGCTGCGTAAAATCAATTTCAGTGGTGGTAACACTGGAGGCTGCCGGGTCTCGTGAAGCAGTTGACTTAGCAATTACATTGAATGCAAGTAATATGATGGTATTGTCGACACAGCATCGCAGAAAAATTTATGTTTGAAACGTGGATCTGTGGGTGTTGCGATGCTGTACAGCGGTTCTTGTTAAATGTTCGCGAAACTTCCGTTCCGCGAGTCGAGCAGAGTTGCTCTCATTGTTTTTATACCCATGTTGTTCCTATCTTGGCTAAGAATGCTACGCAAAACTTCAACTAGAGGAATTGTGAGTGAAATGCGTGCAGCTTCTGAACTGATTTCATGAGTACATTCCTCAAAGGCCGCTGAAACTGACACAACATTTGCAGCAATTACCCACTAATGTGCATTAAAAGATGCAGCAATGACATTAACCTCAGAACAGTACAAACCGAGCGCACGACGTTGTTCACACAGACGACATAACATATAAAAAGGTGGAATTCCATCGAGTACTGACATCTTGTATCAGCTAGTGCTGTGGCAAACCAAGATCAGCCTGTAGTTCCTTTAGCCTGCAGTTCCTGTAGCAGACGACGCCAAAGTGCCCCACCAATTTTCTGCTGATACCCAGTATGTCACTTACTGCACGCTGCCTGAGCAAGTTATTGTTTATGCTGTTATTGTTGAATGGTATGTGCAAAGCATCAGAGACTTGGTATGCCTGCCACTCGAAAACACTTGGCAATGTTCGCAGCGTTGTCACGTAGCATCAAATGGCAGACGATCAAGCACATAACTCATGTTTTGAAATTCAGTGGTTAGCCAGTAGTGAACAGTTAAGCCCATATATGACTGTATGGTACTCTCTGCTGTCCAAGTGTCTGATGAAAATGACAAGAACCAGTTATTGGCCGGATTAAGGAGGTCTGTCAGAGCAGCACACACTTCACCATACATCTGGGGAATCATTCGTTCTGCAAAGTACTTTCCAGAAGGCAGAGAGTAGCGCTTTTCCACTACTTTAAGCATGTCAGTGAAGCCTTTTTTTCCACGATTTGAAAGGGCTCCATGTCCGTCACAATCATTTTGGCAATGGCCCGATGGATTCGAACTGCCGAACTACTATTTATGTCCCAGACGTATGCTCGCTCCAGTGTTTCCGCAAGCGATGGCTGCAACAGAGACTTCTGTGTGATTGTTGCAGATCCTGTTACAGGATCCACAGAATATAACCGCTTACATTCACACAGACTCTGTCATGCGTTTCTGCATTTCATCGTACTGTTGCCGGTGCATCGAGCGTAGGTGAGTCATAGAAGAAGTCCGAAACGTTTTCTCCGGATTCTCCTTACCACGTCGTATGACACTGTCGCACAAACCACACTGACACTTCGAAGCATCGTCTGGTTTTACAGTAAAATAGTTCTACACCAGGCTTAGTTTCTTGTCCGCCATTGTTTGGCAAGAAGCTATCTCTAAACCTACCAGTTACACAGTGTCAACTTGATGTACGTGGGACCACTCATTGCTGCGGAAGCGCAGTTCTACAATGCCACTGGAATCAAATGGTTAGGTTGGCAATCAGCAACGCTTCAGCAGGTCCAGACAAAAGCAAGTGTCAAAGCACAAAAGCAGTTAAACTGTGTTTTACAATCCATTGTCTCATTTATAACCTGCTTTACAGCAACTGCTTCCTAGCCTATTTAACACTAGTCAAGAGATATTAGTGGCTGATAGCAATCCCTTATTTCAATAATTTTGAACGCGTCCTATACCGGATGCCGTTATCTACATGGTAAAGAATTCACTGGTGGACTACGGCGCGCTATTGAATGGGGGAGGGCTGGCAAGTCATCTATCAGCTCCAAGGCGTAGTGTATAAATGGGAGAACATTACTTGCGGGAAAAAGTCGCTTTTGCGCACTTGCGGCAACAGAATGCTGATCCGGTTGGTCTGCGTTCATCTCCCGTCAAGCTGCTACTAAATATTGTACATAGCAAACTAGAGGTGGACCCATGGCTTGACGTTTATTTGTAGAATATGATACGCATCTACGTGATATAAATCCGGCCAAAAACCGGCTGCATCTTTGCCGGAGCCGAATTTGGACCGGATTTGAAAAGACGGCCGGAATCTTATATATTATAACTGTGAAGGGACATATAATGATAGTATATTATCTTTGCTCATGGAAGCAGTGCTGCCTATTATTTTAGTTGCTAATGTTTGTAGGTTCTAGCTTTCAGAAAAATCCGTGGTTTGCGTAAGGACAAATATCAAATTTCTCGTGGATTATGTTGCAGTTGTTTTGTTGATGGTCTTATTACGCTGATATGATATGAGTTGTTAGTTGGTTATAGGTGTTTGTTTATTGCTGTCAAATTTTTTGTTGTTATCTCAAAAGTCTGCCATGCCAATGGACTTTCATGGACTTTTGCGGACTTTCCTGGACTTTTACGGACTTTCACGGACTTTCACGGACTTTCATGGACTTTAATGGACTGAGTAGCAATTTATGTTCTATTTATTAATATACTGTAGGGTAAGGGTTCTCAATACTGGTTAAGTTTGTCAACTAATGTGACAGTAATGCAGCTTTATGAGCTTTTTATCTTAAGCATGAGGCAGTAGTACTTCCATTAGAAGATATTTGAAGTATGAATGGCACTGGAAATAGCAGTGGCGATGAAGAGGTGAATGCAAACGATGGCTCCCCACTCAGGTACCTCCGGAGCTTCGTTGAGCGTGTCAAAGGTAGTGCTAATGTATCAAAGGATAGGGATGGGGAAGGTGAAGACGCGCCTCAAATGGTTTGTTTGCTTGTATTTATGAATTGTCACTGCCGTGGCTTAGTTAGTATGGTGTTTTAAATGGACATCTGCTTAAAATTGACATTTTGTGCTAGCAAACTGCTATTTGCTTGAATCCCTGTTCTCAGAGAACGGCCGATCTTCTGTTCCCCGTTCGCTTTAATTGCTCGAGTTGAAGCATTTGTTTCCATGACGCCTTTCCAGCGGAGTTTTTTATTCTATATTATCAATTGTGATTATTGCTGGAGACCATAGTCTTCTCGATAAGCTCAGCTGAATGTTGTGGCTAGTTTATAGTGCAGCATTTAACATAAGCGTTTTTGTTCCATCGTTAATAGCTGTTAATGTCCATGTTACTGAAATTAATTCTCTAGGTTGGCGACCGTCTGAAACAAAAGCGACTGAAGTCCAAGTGTCGAAGTAGTGCTGTGAAGAAGAAGGAATTTAGCACTGCGATTGTTCCCCACCATAAGCACAGGAAAAAGATTGGGCAACATCGAAGTGTGGTCAGATACATTGGGTCAAATGTTCCGCTTGCATCGCACAACAGAGCTTATTTTGAGGTTTGCATTTGTTTGGATATGCAGCTTTTCGAGAGATGGTACGTAATCTCGAAATGATATGGTCGCTGGTTCAATCCGTTACCACGAATACCATTGAATATTATATGCTATGGATTACGTCGTATGTGAATAGTGGGTCCTCGGATGCCCAAACACACTTACGGGCGAACGCCAATACACGCACACTCGAGTAGGCAAACACACTTACATTCATGCACAGTGTATGCAAAGATTGATATATCAATATGTGTGTTTATATGTTATATATATTTTAGATCTTCGACGAACAGAAGCGAATGTTTATGAACCGTGCGGTTTCAGCATTCAGCTTGCTTCGTACGAACATCGATTACGCCAGAGACAACCTGGTTCCCACGCTCGCTGACATCGGACAGCTTGTCTGGGAAGAAAACGCCGAGGACGACGACGAATACGACGACTGGCAATCGGAAACCATGTCGCAGGTCTCAGACCTGCATTATGCCGAGTCTTTGGCGAGCGAGGCCAGAGACGATGACGTCACGAAGTGGGTTAATAACCAGACCAGCTCCGCGCCGAATGAAGCGGTGGACGAACCTGTAGAGCCGCGCGAGCCTGCTCCGGCTGCAACCAAGATCTCGGCTTTGGAAGATGAATTGGCCCGGCTAAGGGCGCAGATTGCGATGATCGTTTCAAACCAACATGCCCCTGTTAACAGCGGTAATCCGATTTTATTTATTTATTTATTTATTTATTTATTTATTTATTTATCTGTTTATTTACTTGCGCATTTGTTTGTCCGTTTGATGCATTGAGGTCGAATTGCTGGGTGGTTTTCGTCGTTGTCGAGTAATCGTTGATTCCCGCTAAGTTGCTCGAGTGGCTTGGCTGAGCATCCAAAGTGGATTTTCCTCTAAATAGGAAGTCCTCCTAAGGTTTAACTTTTAATAAATGTGCACATGGTCTATCTATGACGACGTTTTCAAAGGCCTTACTCTAACTGACGTAGTGTACTTAAGAAGACTTTCCTAACAACTCTAAAGGAATTTCCTTTCGACCACATTGTTGTGATGATGTTTTGTCAATGTTCTTGTTGTTGTTGCCGTTGTTGTTGTTGTTGTCGTCGTTGTTGTTGTTGTTACTGTGCTGATGAGGGTTGGCTTGCGGCGTCACACGTTGTCATTGTATTGCTCGTATAGTTTGTGTCACTGTCATATATATATATATATATATATATATATATATATATATATATATATATATATATATATATGCACCACATTATGAAGACAGATCTTCAACTTTGCAAACCTTTTTCCTAAGAGTAAAACATCTGCCTTCAGTTCCACCTCGACGTAGCAGTGATGATCATGTTGTGGAGCAGGGTAATCCTTGCAGTCTTGAAATGCAGAGATACTTTGCGCTGATGTGGAGTGGGCCACCATGTCTTGCAAATATGTCTGTAAATTTATTTCTTTGAACGTGGAACGCAGACCAATGGTGTCGTAATTTCGGTTCACAAAACGTAATAGAAAAGTAAATAAAATTTTGCGAATAAGCTTGGGAAAGCCCTCTGCCATGAGCGTGTTCATGGCGAAATACATGGCGGAACGTCTGCTTGTAGCAGCGACTTTGTCGACAGTATTCTAGTGATCTGCACGTCATGTTTGCGTGAGATACGTACGCATAGGTGCCCCCAGATGCCTATTGATCATGACTTAGGCGGCGTGGAATACTTGATTGCATCGCCGTGTGAGACTCGGCGTTTGTTTCACTGTAAACTTTTGTGTGTGTGTTTGTGTGTGTGTTTGTGTGTGTGTTTGCGTGTGTGCATGTGTGTGTGTTTGCATGTGTGTGTGTCTGTTTGTGTTTGCATGTGTGTGCTTGTGTTTGCGCGTGTTTGTGCGTGTTTGTGTGTTTGCATGTGTGTACGTGTGTGGGTGTGCTTGCATATGTGTGTGTGCGTGTGCTTTGCATCATTGTTATTATGTCGTTCAGGCTCTGGCCCCGGCCCGGCCGCTCGAGCACCCGTGGCGGTTGTGAATCCTTCCCTGGCCGCAGCGCCGACCATCACTGCGATACCGGCACCTCCACCACCCCCGCCACCACCACCTCCACCTCTGCAGCCACCTACCACCGCTTCGTTTTCAACCGCGAGCAGAGGCAGCCGCCTACCAAGTGATGCGGCCACGGTAAGTGTGACTCGTAATGTATTTTTAGCGTTGTCATGACAACAGTTGAGTTTGCTCGCATTGCCGTCGTTTAGTTGTAGCTCTGCTGCGCTATCGTTTGTCGAGTGTCTGTTTGTTTGCGTTTGTGTGGGTGGGTGTGTTCGTTTGTGTGTGTTTGTCTGCTTGAGCACGTGTGTTCCTGTGTGTGCGTGTACGTGTTTGTGTGTATGTGTATGTGTGTTTTCGTGTGTGTGTGTTTGTGTGTGTGTGTGTGTGCACCTGTCTGATTATCTATCCGGTTTGCCTTCCCCTTTGTTTCGCTTCTTCGTCTTCTGGAAGCAGGCAAAGTTAGCATGTTTTTATTTCGCTTGCATCTCGTTGGGGCAGTGGTAAACTCCCATTTTGCAATACGCGAATATGATTTCGCCTTTTGGGCAACTCGCTTAGTCGATTCCTGCAGATACGATGTTTATTCTGTTACGATGTTACGCGTCTCTTTCGTTCTCGCTAGAGCGGCGAGCAAGGTGTCGAAACGCGGTCTTCGGTTTCCGACAATATGGCGCCGTCTTTGAACGATATCGTCAAGGGTATCGATTCGGTACGACTGCGGAGCTCTGGCGTTGAAAGGTGAGGTTCCCTTTTCACCTAAAATGTGGTGTCTGTGTTTTTATCTAGTAGCATGTGATTTTTAATATTTTGGTAAGATCAAGCGGCTAGCCTTACGTTTCGACCCGTCCAAGGGACTTGTCAGAGATCTTTGGTTGGAGCCTTAACTGGCCAAGCAACTGCTTGCAGTCCCATTGAGAATTCGAAACCTACGGAGACCGCAATTGCACCGTCTCACGAGAACATGTAAGCTCTGAAGTGAGCAGTTGCACGAGATTTTCACAATTTTGGCAGCCTGCCCCCAAATCACTTGAGCATTGCCAGCTGCGTTTAGAATTTTGTGAGAAAAGTAAAGTCTTTATAATAAGGTTCTGATCTTGTTGCTGTTTATACAGAGCAAGTTTCTAGATGATGTGAAGGCTGTGGAAAACTTCTGTAGGAGCGTGTCGCGATTTTTTCCCGTCCCTTTTTACTGGATTGTGCTTTGTGTAGTTCAAGGAACATTTATTCTGAAAAGAATGACTAAAACGCTGAGTTTGATGTCACTAACTGATATCTGCGAGTTTCATACACGTTGATGCTTTATACTTCGCTTGTTTGGGGGTATCTCTGGGTGCTTTCCTGTTGCCGTGTCAACGTATTACTTTTACTCTACTTGTGAGGTGTTGTGTATGTATATGTGTTTGTGTGTGTGTTCGTGTGTTGTTTCTGTGCATCAGCATTTGTTTTTTTATGTGTTTAAATTTTTTATTGTTGCACTTTAGTGCCCTTGGTGGCGCAGGTTGTAGATCTTATTAGAATGTATTTAAAAAAATGAGCCTTAATTTTAATTTAATTACATTTTCAATTACATTTACGTTTTCAATTTGGTTTATATTGTTTGGTCGTTTCATAAGTATTTTTCTAATTCTCATGGTTCGTATGCTAATGATGACGTAAGCAGGAGCACCTGATGACAAGAACGCTCTAGATGGCCGTCAAAATCAATTTTCTAGTTTCCCTTTTTCAATTTTTTGTTATCTAGCTATTACGTTATAAATATTTGAGGAGGGACCGCCATTTCGACTTTCACTTTATCGCCTGGCGCAGAGGTTAGACTTCATCGCTAGCTCGAACTTTTTCGACCTTTTTGTTAGTCCTGGACACTTCCTACATTTCAACGACCAAAGAAGGGATGTGAGGCTAGCATACCGCAAAGCTACCGTTCACTCCTCAACCCGCGCTTGGTCGAAATCTCCCGACATGCCGTGGAGTTCAATATGGCGGCAGCACGCCAGGATAATTTAGTACAATTTGTTCGAATAAATCTTTTGTTCTTAATTCCGTAGAAAATTTAAATTGATTGCGGATTTCTCGAGCTTCTTAGGGAACCGATTAGGATTAGGGTTCGGGTAAGGTTTGGGTTTGGGTTAAAGTTCCATAAACAAATTAAGAAGTCCGCAAATGCCAGCAAAAGCTTCTCCGTTACCAGCGACTGTAGACCGGTCGTCATCTTGTAAGTCTAACTGCCGCAACCTCACATCAGATCAATTGTAATGTAGCGTTTACTGAGGAGTAAACGGTAGACTTACGCCGTCTTAAGTGAGCCTACGAAAGAAGAAGCCTCGCCAAGGGGTTAAACCCGTTATCACCAGATTCCGAGCGCAGTGCCCAAAACCACTGCGCCATGCATCAAACTACAGGACACGGGTCGTCTCCCCCTACTAAAGAATCCTTCAAATGATTTCAAAAGTTCCCTAGTGGCTGTAAATATAGATTGCCATACCGTTTCTGACACCGACGACCGCTTGATGTCTCAAAGTTCGCTAATGTCTCTACACATCGGGGTAAATCGGTGTCCATTTAGCAAGCCCTTGAAATCTCTAAGTTCCATAACAGCGCTGGACATCCACGTCAGTGCAGAACTCATACCAAACGCTTCTTGTTTTTTTTTTCCAGTTCCACAAAAATTCTTCTAATCGGCATGCATTATCGACTGGCGCGAGAGTTGAACCTGGTGACGTAGGATCGAGTCAGGCTTTTGTTCCCACCTGCTCGAATTTCGAATGCATACATACATACATACATACATACATACACTCATGCATACATACATGCATACATACATACATACATACATACATACATACATACATACATACATACATACATACATAC